>PVJD01011154.1:0-48315 GCA_004026545.1 Mormoops blainvillei | reverse complement strand
GGTCATTTCTAGTCCCCCATCACCTGCACTCCGCTAAGTCCCACCATTTGGGTTTGGGTTGGTAGGTGGGTTTCCATTTCTCTCCTGAGAGCACCCACCTTCACTCATTCATTCCAGACACCTCTCCTTTTCCTCCTCAAATATAAGAGCTGCTCTGATGTCCCGTCTGTGGATTCCAGTATCTGGGTTGTGCCAGGGTCTCGTTCCAATGCCCCCTAACGGTACAGAAGCCTAGTCGCTGTTGCTCCGCCACAGAGGCCCGTTTGGTTATCACGCCCCGACAGTGGGAAACTGCGCTAGCAGGCAGTTAAGTTACTGGCTGATCGCCTTGATTTTCCATTATGTTAAAGGGTTTGTCTGTAGTTTCCGCACAGACCTCTTGTCCCGGGCAGGAATTTTATTACTAATACACGGCCGTTCTAAGGATTTGATGGAAAGCCCCGGAGGCTCATCAAAACCTCTGACTTGTCAGAACTCAAATCTCTGGCTCCTTGCAGAGCGAGCAGCTCTCGGCTCAGCTTTCCCGCCCCTGGTGGCGGCTTTCCCTGGGTCCCCCGCATGCCCCAGGCCAGGGGTGAGCCCAAGATTTCAGGGGTCGTGTGCAGGCCGGAAGGCTCCTCCTGCATTTAGAGGGTCCCCCCCCCTTCAGTGTACAGCCCCCTTCCAGCAGCCCCCAATTCCTCAAACACCTCGAGCCGGTAAGATGTAGCCTGAGAGACTGCACTTTCTCTTGACCTCCAGCCCTCCCTGTCAGATGGGAAAGGGCCACGGGTGGGGGAAGCCAGGTAAGAGGGTTCTAGGCCTGTTTTGGCCACCGCCCTGCTCCCTGCCGTGGCAGTTAGTTATTATATTCCGTCCAGAGTTTATAACTGGGGGGGTTTGTGCCTTACAAGCTATTCCGCCATTACCCGAACCAGAAGTCTTTCATTTTATAATTCTTCGATGTTTGGGGTAACGCCTCGGAAGAAAACAAGACTGAACTGGCGACTTAAATGTCCTCAGCTCTCTCCCCTGGTGTGTCCAATGACTGAAAATGGAATGTTTCCTATATGCTAAAATCTTTTATCTCCACTGAAATAAATTAAGTCAAAATAATCTCTTGCTAATGGATGCTCCCAGGAAGATGAGAGGTGTTTGTCCCCCCTTGCCACGACCTTACGAAGCAGACACGTGGGTTAGGCCTGGAAGTGCTCAGAGTGAGAACGACTACACCAGCGTGTCACACAGCTTCCTCTGTTGTGAACTAATGGAAAGTATGAAACTCCATGGTCCTGGGACAACAAATGAAGCGTTACGTACAACTGGTAGGAAGAAGTGTAACTACGTGCGCCTATTGGTGGCTGCTGTGTTCACTGGGATGACGGACCCTGACTGATCACCGTCTTCAAGCTGAAATTTAACCAAATTTTATTTCGTAGTCTCAGCAAGTTTTCCAGGTGTCAGCTTGGGTGTGAAAGTTGCTATTTAAAACCACAGAGCTGTGGTTTTAAATGGCTGGCTGCACATTTATAATTCAACGATTACATGATATACAATAGGAGCTCCGTAGTTAGGGTGTCCGCTAACAAGACAGGCGATTCACATGAAGTCACTCGGTGGCACGTGCTCAGATGGGCGTTCAGCGAGGGGACGCGCCCAGCCCTGCCCACCTCTGCGTACACGTAGTGACCCCGCCGCCATGGGGGCGGCTCGTCTGCGGTCGGGACAGCGGACTTCCTAACGAAGGAGGAGGTTCGCCTTGCACAGATGGTTTCGTAACGAAGAGCTGCTTTTCAGGGACTCCGTTGGCGGGCGTTCGCCCACTGATGATGTCAGAGGGAAAGCTCCCAGCCACAGGGGCCGAGTGTTGCTGAGTCGACACCTTTCTTCCTGTGCACCGGCTCCATACACACTGGGCACACAGAAGACCTGTCCCCTTTGTTACAGAGACCCGTGCACTGGGGCTGAAATCAGCCTCCACGTCAGAGTCGTCGTCTGTGTGCGGGGCCCGTCCGCGCTCTGGGGCACCGAGCCGGCCTATGGCATAGGGAACAGGCTCAGCATCTCCATCTCCAGCGGGTGCAGGTCACCTCCGGTGATGATCAAGGAGTGCAGCGGGCCTCCCAAGTCCACGGTGCACATCTCCTGCAAAGTGCCGGCGGCGATTTTCTGGTCCTCGGCTCCCACCCGGGCGAGGCCGACACACAGAGTCTCCTCGGTGACTGCTACTTAATGAAAAAAGATGGCACCATTCAGTCCCACAGACGCACCACCCTGCCCAGCAGTCAAGCCAGCCTCAGTGCCAGAAGGGCAGCCAAAGGCGCCCCCAGGTACCTTAAGTCCCCTTAGTCACTCTCTGAGGAACAAGGATCTAATTTAAGGCTGTTCTAAATTATCTGTACTACCTGACCCATAAAGTCGCACTTCCCAACTTTTTAGCCTTTCAGGATACGAAGGCTGACCGTAGTTTCAGGGCTTAGGGTTCGATAAACAGTGGCCTGTGTCCATGCTCTTTAAGATGGCATAGCGTTTGTCCTGAAATAGTTTCTGAGCGAACAGTGTCATTGCATGCTCCCATTTTTAATACGCTATTTGAGATATGTTCACTTTGACCGAGCTCTGCTGGAAACACTACAGAATTACGAGAGAAATACATAAACGGGAGTTTCTGCTTGGCCACCGAATCGGCCAGGTGACAAACTTCAGATTTTTCATTTTTTTAAATGGTGGTTTTAAGGGCTAGAATAGTAGATACACAGAAGCATTTGGTAGCCTACAGAGCCCTTAAGAAAACATTACTTATACGTTCGAGCTCCAAGCAACCAACATTCGCGAATGTCAGTGTTGATCGCTCTGGGTCGTCGCCCTCCCCGTGGTCTGGCTGTCAGCTGGGAATGGGGGTGGGGGTGGGGCCTGCGAGGGACGCTGCAAAGCCACGGGGAGGGGACACCCTTGGGGAGCACCGGCTCCCGGACTTGAGGAAAGCCTTCCGATGAGAGTGCAGTGAGCAAAGGCCACTCGGGAACCTCTTTATGTGCCTTTCCCACAAGGAGGCCGGTGCTCACAGGCAGTCAGCACCTTAAAATCTGACACCCGGTTCTTTTAAAAGCCTCTCAGGATTCGCTGTCCATGAACATTTTATTATAAACCTGGCACTCTGTCTAGATTTTAGGAATTCAAGGAACAATCCTCTCGTCTCGGTCCTGAAGAACACTAGCCTGGTCTCAGTGCCGAGAGTGAGAAAGAGCAGAATACAAATGTTTTTGCAGGAAAAGCTCACTATAGGGTTCTGTAGTTTATCAGAATATTTATATGGTAGTGTATTTACTTCAAATGTGATTTGCAGTTAATTTGAGAACAATCTGAACTTTCTGGCGTGATCCTGACGTCAGTAGAAAGAACTCCATTATTCTTCTCCCAGGAGAGCTTTCAGCCTCTGAGACTGAAGGTATGGCTGGGAAAGGACAGGTAACTCCATACACACAGCGGGTCCCGCATCGGGGCGGTGGCCTGGCCAAGCGTGCGCGTCTGCCGCCCCAGCATTCACGCATCGCAGTGCGGTGGGGTGGGGAGGGGGGCACCGTGAGAGGGCCCTGTGGGGGTCTCGGGTACCTGGTTCTTCTCCGCGTGCTCTCTGGTTCTCAACAACCTCCAGAAGTTGTCGGGCTGCTTGGTTTACGGTCATATAGCGAGGAGGCTCGTAGACCTTCCTTCCCCTGGAAGTAGAACACCGGGTGCCCCCGGTCTTAGCCATGAAGCAACATCAGGCATATCAACGCAAGCGCTCCCCCCGGCACCCGCCGCCCCCAGCTGTGTTCTGTCTGATGCTGCCCTGTGGCACTGCCTTCGGTGTCCCTGAAGCGCGGATACGGTGGTTTCTCTTCAGTTTATTAAGCTTCCTTTCATTTTTCTACTTCACCTGCCCTCCGATCTCAATGGAATGTTGGCAGAAACAAAAGTCCAACTTAAAAACAAATGGCTAAAAGTTACCTTAATTCAATATATACCTTAGGCAAAAATATTTCAACCTGAGTGGCAATTTGTTCAGTATCCTTGCTTAATCAGGTTCTGTAGTATTCATTTTCAATGCCACGTTCATACCACAAATCCCTCCTTTCACTTTCTCCCCCGAGAAAGTAGACTACACAGCAAACAGCTAAAAAATCTTGGGGTCTAAGTTACATTCACGTCTAAGTGACCCAAAAACCTATGGTGTTCACCCAATGAGCGCGACAAAACCAGAGCTTGCATAGCTTACCAAACAGTGTATATAGACTATTTTCGGACTTTCAAAACAATTCTTGAGTCAGACGGTGCAAGAGAAATATAATGCAGGCCACAGGTAGAATTTTAAATTTTCTAGTAGCCACATTAACAAAAAAGGGCAGAATAAATTTTCATAATATTTAACCCAATGTTTCCAAAGTATACTTCAACATTTACTCCTATTAAAATTATGAAGGAGGTTGCTTTTGTACTGAGTCTTTGAAATGTCACATGGTTTATGCTCCCAGCACATCTTAATCCAAATTTAAGTTTTCACTGGAAATACTTGATCTGTATTTAGATTTCCTAAAATTCATTGTTATAAAAGTAGATTTACATATTGCAGTTGTTCTAAATCTGCTTAGAAGTTTTCCAATAACTAAGGTGAATATTGGTTTTAAATTAATTAATATGAAATTATAAATTCAGTTCCTCAGTGACATTAGCCATATTTCAAGCACTCATCGTCACATGGGAAGCAACTACCAGTGGCAGGCTGACTCTCTCAGCAAGAAATGATCACTGCTCTCGTTATTCACATGAGAGAAACAGGGCTCAGAAGTGGAGGACACGTGCCCCAGAGCCACAATCACAGGTAGACCTGGGACCCGAACCCAAGTCTGCTGACCCCTGATGCATCTACTCACTCCACAGATATCGACTGCGCTGCCCGTCCGGTGCCGGGCATGGCGCTCAGTAACGAATCCATACAATTTATTGCCATTTCTACTCTAGCACACTTTTCATAAGATTGGAAGTATTTTGCCCTGGTTGATGTGGCTCAGTGGACTGAGCACCAGCCTGTGAACCGAAGGGTCACCGGTTGGATTCCCGGTCGGGGCACATGCCTGGGTTGCAGGCCAGGTCCCCAGTTTGGGGCGCGTGGGAGGCAGCCGCCACACAGTGATGTTTCTCTCCCTCTCTTTTTTGCTCCCTTCCTCTCTCTCTAAAGATAAATAAATAGGTGCATTAAAAAGATTAGAAGTATTTAATTTTTAACTGTCATGAAAGCTGATTTTCCATAAACAGTCTTTAGAACTATTGTCATTGAAGCAGAATTGATTGAATTGCTCAAGGAATTAAAATAGATGGCAGCATTCTCAGAGTAAGACTTACTTGATGAGATTTTCCAAAGACTGCTCCTTGACTTTGATGTCTGTAGGAAGTAAACAATAGTTCTCTTTTAATGTAATTAATCACTGTTCCCCAAATCCCTTGTGTAAACCTAAGTTTTGGGGAAATGTTCTTTCCGAGTATCTAGACACTTTTTAATGAAAATACAGAGGATGGAAGCCTGTGGTCGAGTATAGGTAATAAGTTAGAAAGCCGATGTGAGGTCGGCCCGAGGCCGTCCTGGAAGGACCTGACTTCCCCTGGGAGGAGAAGCCATGGGCGGAGGCAGGGACATGCTGGCAGGGGCAGCGCCTAATAGCCGGTCACCCTCTTCACGTCCATCTCCCCTGGCTGGCATCTGTGCTAACCCAGGTGACAAGTCTAGTTCTGTTCCCATCCGTGACTGTTTTTTAGGCACTAGAGGGTAAGTCTCAATGAGTGTGACATACATAGAAAGAAGCTCTCACTACCTAAGGAGAAAGACTTTTACCTTCTTACGCATTCGTGCCCCGATAGCTTATGAAGAAACACTTAGACACCAAACAGTCAGACATCGACAGGCTTCCCCGAGCACAGGTGCCAGGCCTGGGGGCGCCCCAGCGGCCAGAACACACAGCACCTGCTCTCATGGAGCCCGGCGGTCCAAGCGTCTCAAACATTGGATCCTCTACCCTCGAGGCGCCCGGCCGGGCTAGCTGGTAAAAGGTGAGGAAGGCAGAAGCCCCCGCATCCTCAGAGGAACTCGGTGGACGGCGGCCACAGCTGCTTCCTGCTCCACTTGCTCAAAACAAGTGGGTCAGCCAGAGTTTGTTTGCAAAAATACGCGCAGGGCAACCGAGCGGTCCTGCTGACACACACTTGTGCAGCTCTCCGCAGCCCTCACACGGCTTTTTCTTAGAAAGGACACTAAAGAAAACGCGGCTGAGATGGATCCCATATAGGTATTTCTAAGGGCTCTTGGAACCAGCGGTGAAAGTATTTTTCTGGTTCGAAATGTCATTATTTAAGATTTCCACTTGTCTGGACATACGGGGAAAGTGTGTATCTGTTACTGAAAATGTGGCCTCCAATACCATGAGTCGTGTAGGTCCGCTTAGATTTCTTTACATGATCTCGGAAAGGCTTTCCAAAATTCAACACATGTATTAATTCATCCACCTCAACTTATGAAATGTTGTGTGCAACAGTAAAGTTTGTAATTTAATATTTGCATTAAAAAAAAAAACTTTTAAAATAATATGCTCTACAGCAGCGATTTCCAACCTTTTTCATCTCATGGCACACAAACTAATTACTAAACTCTTGCAGCACACCAAAAAATATATTTTTTGCTGATCTGACCAAAAAAACAGGTATAGTTTTGATTTAGTCACACTAGACCGCTATTATATGGCTGTTTTCACTTTTTTTATTTGACAATTTAAGTGAAAAGATGTCCGGGCCCCTGAATACACAGTCAGGTATTGCATGTTTTAAAAATTCTTGAGGCACACCTGTTGCAAATCTTACCTTTTGCAACGGCATGGACGAAGCCAGAGCGTATTGCGCCAGGTGCAGAGAGCCAGTCAGAGAAAGACAAGTACCTTACGGCCTCCCTTACATGTGGAATCGAATGAACAAACTAAACTAACAGACAGAATAGAAACAGACTCAGAGACACAGAGAACAGACTGACAGCTATCAGAGGGCAGGGGGTCGGGGCTGGGTGAAAAAGGTGAAGGGGCTAAGAAAACACACACACACACACACACACACCTCACAGACAACAGCATGCTGATGGCCAGAAGGGAAGGCAGCATTCTCAGAGTAAGACTTACTTGATGAGGGAGGCAGGAGAGGGTAAAGGAGGGATAAACGGTAACAGGAGACTGGACTTGCGGTGGTAAACACACAATACGATATACACAGGACGTATTATAGAATTGTACCCCTGAAACCTGGAATAATTTTATCAACCAATGTCACTCCAGTAAATTCAGTGAAAAAATATCACTGTTCTACAGCACTGTGTTTTAAAAATGAGGAGGACTGGGGGACTTTTTATAGGTACATGCTTTGTAATCGAGCATGAGTGAATTGCTCTCAGCTCAGGCCCGTCTCAGTGTGTTTTCGGTGTCGAGCCTGGGCCATGACTGGCCCTCTCCTCCTGCGAGCACATGAGCTTCTCCTGTTCATCTCAGAACCAGGACCCGGCATGATGCTGAGTTCCGGCTGGATTCTCCACCAAGGTCTCCCGAGTGAATATGCCCGGCCACCAGCCCTCCCTAGGCGATCCAGCCGGAAGGAGTGTTAAGTCTCAGCTCCTTCACGAGGCCTGTGCTGTTCTTGGACACATCTGTACAACTAATGCTACATTGTACTAATCTCTAATTCTATCCTGTATATTGGCCTCACCCTTCCAGATAGACTTTAAACTCTCTGTGGTTTCCTACCAAGGTATATGCTCACTAATCCCTACAGGATTTAGCCCAAAGGGGGACATTTAATAAATGTGTACCAATTTAAACGACAAGGTCCCTGATGAACTAAATGATAAGAACTACGGTTTGAGGATTTGGCATCATGGAATCTTACACCTCACACCTTGTTCCTGCTTTTGTTAATCGAGCAAGAAAGATATATTGTTTAACTTTGTTTGTCTTTTCCCAGGAAAGCCAAGAAAAGTGGCAGCTCTTAGAGAGTTCAAAAGCCAAAATTCTGGTCTGTCCTTCCTGCCTCCCCACACAATAGAACTTAATTGTTCTTTTGAACTTTCCTGCACACAACATGTCAGTTCCAACTAGACTTCCAAACCCTGAGGGCAGGGCCCGTGTCTCCCACTTCCTTAGGGTCCCACAAGAACTCACTTCCCCATGGGGCAGAGAGCAGACACTCAACAGACACCTGTGGCCTGATGTTCTAACTGCTTTTCCAAAGCCTCCCCAAAGAGAAATGCTACTTGTCTGCCCTCCCCCATTCTTTTATGGCTATCTGGAGTAGTTTGGGGTAGCCTACCTCTTCGGCCTCTTCTCTCCTGCTCTGTTTTAAAACCTCTCAGTTTGGCTGTGAAGCACGCAGAGGGGACACACACGGCGTCCGAGCTCCCCTGAATCCCACTTTCAATCTCTTGGCGGCCGCAGACTTAACTACGAAAAAGTAAGACTGGTCTCTTTCCACATGGGAAACCCAAGGACAGAACTAAAGTACCAAACGGCACTGACATTGAGCTGAAATAAGAAAACAGCTTACCAGCGGATTGTGGGATATAGACATAAGCCAAAAAAAACCCCCAAAAAGCAAGAGAAGTGTTCATGGCCTGACCTCGACATCAAATTTATTAGGTGTCCACGTGACTGGAATACAAGGGATCTGTTCTGGCCGGAACTGAATAAACCAGTAAGAGTTAAAGACCTTCTGTCTGAGAAAATACACTAAAAAAAACCTTCAACCAATTAACTTCCATAAACATTTATTCTACGCTGTGCCAGACCCTAGACGTTAGAGAGCAAGCAGGGAAGAAAACCAACAAATTAACAAAATCATTCAGACGGGTGTAAGACAACAAAAATAAGCAAAGTAAGACACGGTACCTGGAAAGGGGCTCGCTAGAGACAGAGTGTGAATTGCACTAGATTAGGTAAAATCTCCCCGAGATGGGGCGCTGGCAAGCTTCTTCAGAAAAGAGCCCGGCAGTGACTATCTTAGGTTCTCAGGGCCACGGTCGGAGTGACAGCTGCTGACTGCTGCCACTGTGGCATGAGAGCCGCAGGTGACACGCGATGAAGTACAAGCTCCACCTACGGAGCGGCCGTCGGCGGGACTGGGTCCGTGGGCACTAGTTTCCTTACTATTCGAGGTATTAATTTCTCATTTCTGCCCCGAAAGAAATGCCTGCTGGGCGTTCGCCTTTCCTCTAAGCTTTTCTGTTAAGAGAGACCTGCTGACTGGGGTTCTGAGAGTGCACAAATGATACACCTTTGAGTGACAGAGAACCGGCTATGTGACACCACGAACCTAAACGTTCTGGCAAACGGGGGCTTTCCTGCTCTCGGTGCTCACTGCGGAGGCCGGAATCGTGGTTCCCTCTCTGCCTGTCACCTCGGCCTGTCCCGGTGGCTCCAGCATCATAGGCAGTGCAGTTCTGCGTGTGACCCCAGGGCTGGTGC
Organism: Mormoops blainvillei; assembly: GCA_004026545.1. NCBI lineage: Eukaryota > Metazoa > Chordata > Mammalia > Chiroptera > Mormoopidae > Mormoops > Mormoops blainvillei. The sequence continues at coordinate 38,812 of PVJD01011154.1, read as the reverse complement.
CAGGACATGAACGCGCCGCAACCGGGCACGCGGACTGACTGCAGGATTGAGAGTGGGTGTTTAGAGACACTCAGAGCAAACTGACTTTGGCGCAGGAGACTGGAAACTTAAACACGCACGCCGCCGGGTCCTTCAGCCCCATAGCTGACGGGGCAGCTCTGAACAGCCCCACGGGACAGGGCGGTCGCGCCGGGCCGGTGGGAATGAAGGCACAGGTTGGCGCCCCACACTGGCTGGCTAGCAAGGAGGGGCCCCAGGATTCGTCTTCTGATTTGGACACAGGTGTCGCTTCACAGTCATCAGAGGAGCCATTAAGCTCTGTCCTGTCTGCCAGTCATGGATAAAAACTTTGACTCTAGTATCTGGACAACACACGCTGTTAGAACAGACACTGAAGGCAACCGTGACCGGTGACAATCCCGGTGCGTCTGCGGAACCACACAGCCTGCGCCCTTCGGAGCAGTGCCTGCGCCGTCAGCGCCGGCGTCCACAAGGGCGGCGGCCCGGCTCTCTCCCCTCCAGGCTGGACACAGGATTTGGACAGCACGGTACAGTGGAAAGGGCTGTGCATACAGGCTACCTGGATTCTGTCGATTCTGCCACCGAGAGGCTGGGCGACAGTGGGAAAAGGACTTCTATCTCTGGGCCTCAACTTCATCTGTAAACCAGGCTTCAGCAAGAGGACCCCCAGAGTGTGTCAGATCCCCCCACCGGTGACTCTGCTGGCACCCACGCCGCAGGAGTCAAGGGCTCCGCTCAGAAGGCACGGCCCAGGCCAGGTAGGGGCGGGTGCTCCAGGCCTGTCTGCTGAGCTGCAGTGAACTGACAAGAACAGGACCCAGGGGCACAGTGGGGAGGACATGGGAGCGGCCCTGTGGTGACTGGGTCAGAAAATGTACGTCTCCCGAGAGGACGGGGAAGTGTGTGGCGTGCCCAGGGCGGCCGGCCGGCCGTGGCCATGGCTACCACTAGCTAGCTCCCCACAGATCACGAAATCAAGGTGAGAACCATATGACAAGTCCACGCTGTGACTAAGGGACACCCTTACCCAGTAAGCACAGCGTGTGCATGCCGTTCTGTCTGTTCTTCTTCACTTTGTCAAAGAAGCTCTCTGGTCTCCAGGTGTCTGTCCAAAACACAATAGACACCGTCTCTCCAAACCTGTACAGCTAGAAAAAAATAAAACCATTAATTAATGGTGGGACAATTCACTAAGTGCTATTTTATAGATAACGGCCAAAATAAAAAGTGAGGGGCAGACTTGAGATGGGTTGGGGATCAAATCTGTCACAAAAAAGAAAAGGCAACAAAGTTCTATTCCAAGCAGCTGGCAGCGGATGCTTCTAGTATCCTGTGCTCGGTTTGGGGACATACGTCCCCAGTTCATGACTTACCTATGGGGCTGGTAAAAATGCCGAAATACAAGGAATCTGGTAAGAAACAACACACACAAGGCTTCCGAGCCATCAGTGGGGCTCACAGTTACTATTATTATACTGCTGGAGCTTCACGTGCCGGCAAGGGCGGCGGCAGTGCGACCCTGGGTCTTACTAGCTGGGTCGCCTCGGACAAGTCAACTGGCCCTCCTAACTTTCCCCTGAAGAAATGGGTATGATGACTCTAAATCTAATAACGTGGCTTTTTAAGGATTAAAAGGACAAAGCGTACAGAGTGCCAAATGCCCTGCACACAGTAAAGACCGGATAAATGTTAGGGATCTGATGGCATAAGAAAGAGATGTTTACAATGATGAGATGAAGAGGTTCTGAAAGGCTGGGTCCTGCTCTAATGCACCTGCTCTCCCTAGTGGACGGAGCTCAAAAATAGTACTGAATAGCTGAAATGATACTTATGGCTTAATTCTGACCAGTTCAGCTGTTTATATTCTAAGGAGACTTTTTGGCACCTCTGATCAGATTTCGAAATACACTGCTCTATTAAAAAAAAAAAACTTCCAGGAAAAACAAAGTAAAAGAAATTTATATATGCAACCATATGCAAACACTTTAAATGGGACTTCAATATTTTGAGAGTCATGGCGGTAAATTCCTCCTCCCGAAAGAAAGGGGTAGATCATTTCAGATCGAACTGAGATGCTAGTCACATGTAAACACTGGCCGAACCCCTCCGTGCATAAGCGCCTCTGAATCGCCTGATGTGGGGGGGTCGCAGGAAATCTCCCCTCGCCCTCTGCACTGCTTCCTAGGACCCTGATCTACAGGCTGCAACCATTCCGTGGCTGTAGGGGCAAATTTCTTCGGTGAGTTCTGGAATGTCATGCAAACAGTTTCACCAGTGAGATGCCAGGGCCTCAAAGAACAGGAGGCCTGGTCTCCGGGTTGCACAAGCCAACACTTACCAGCAAACGAAGAAAAGAAACAGGAGTGACGACACAGTGCCATGCATGAGGCTGCAGGAGCCTGGGCACAGGTCGGCTGGGAGTGACCTCTGCGCTGGGACGCCCCCCACCCGCTGGGCATCCTGGGTGCCAATCTAAACGCACGGGCCACAGACAGAGCTGTTTCTGAACAACTGGTGGTCAGTGCACACTTTTTGTTCGTTTGTTTTAACCGGGAGAAAATTATACGGAAAGCAGTATAACTGCATATTGGATCTTGTTTAATCTGTTGAAGACAAACGAAAGCTTAATTCAAAAGGAGCCATTTAATTATCTGGTTAGACAGAGAAGATACACAAGAAGGACAAATATTGGGTAGCAAACATCAACGATCAAAGATGAGGCCTGGGCTGTGTGAAACACGGGAGTTCAGTGTCGCACCCTCAGCACCTGAAGGGGGCTTCTGAAGAGAGGCTGCATGCGGGCCCCAAGGGAGAGTGCAACCGAGGCGGTGGCAGTGGCCCAGCTGGGAAGCCTGAGGTCCCAGGAAAAAGCGGACAGCGGTGGGAAGCCTTGGGCAATATTTAGAATGGCGTCGAGCAATTTATCTGGAAATAGCTGCTGTCCGACTGGCTCTCCCTGACGGGCTGCCACGTGCCGGGTCCTGTCGATTCCAGCTCCGCTGACCTCTGCCCCCAAGGGCCCTCATCATACCAGGAATACAAGTATTGGGAATATTTGTTACTTAGAAATTTCAAGTAACACTTGAAAGTACACGTCTCTAATGTTTTAATTTTGAAAAAATCCTAAAATTTACTCAATGAAAATCTGAGTATCTAATGTAGACTTTGCCTGAAGTTGGAAAACAGCCGGCCTCTTATCTTCCAAATCTACAGAATATTAGAGCTGATCTAGTTAAGAATTCTTTACATACTTAGTGCCAAAACTCTTTTCCAAATAAATTACTAAATAGAAAGTCGAGAGTTAAAGACGATGAGTGGGGGGACTTTACTCCATTCAATTTACTCTAATACAAAAACGTTGGAAGGGTTTTAAGGTGTAAAAAAGACTTGAATTGGCAAGATTTTTCTTAAGTGTGCATTTTCACAGAAGACGAAAGAGCCAAATTCTTGCCGACTTAAATGCAGTAACTAAGGGCAAGTGGTGAACACTGAGAGGCAAATCATTTATATCTTTTCTCTGGTCCCTCAGAGCCAAAGGCAACAGTCCTGTTGCGATGACTGGCCAGGGTTAATCAGTTAACTTGGGCCACTCTTCCTGGGAAATACGGAAAATACAGACCCTCTGAAGGTACAGATGCCGCTTGGTGTCCAATGCTGATGTAGCTTCTTGTTGGAAACGCTTAGTTTACATAACACATTCTAGGAATGCACAGTGGGGATACCTTATTTCGTACATACTAAGAGGTACATTCCCCCCCCACTGTATCTGAAATTGGAATGTGTCTTAACAACCAACGAAGTCTTAGAGCCACTGTTGGCCACGAGTAGTTGTCATGGATCATGTGAATGACAGGATACAAATCTAAAACTTGTAAAATGAATGTCAACCTCTTGGAAGAAAACCCTGGAAGCAGTTATGGAGCGCACTTTGAACCCCTCAGAACCAGGACTGTTGCGCTGACAACAACTAACTTGACACATCAGACACTAAGAAGTTGGCTTAAAAGCCTGTCACCACGGGGTGGTGACTCTTTTGCAGATTCTTTTAAGAAGTGCTGCATCACGGCGCCCTGATGGCGTATGAAGCGTATGAGATGCTGCCGTGCAGAGAGGCAGGGCCCCAGCAGTGCGCAAAGTCATTCGGGGAATGCGAAAAGGCTTGTAGAATGCTTAACCGACCTAATTAGATTGTATTGCCTTTCCGTGTATGCACAAATTAATAGAAGACTGAAATCCTTCTCTAGTCAATTTCAGCAGTCTGTTCCAACGAGGGGAAAAAATCTAAGTTACAGAAAAAAAATTAGCATAAAAAGTTTACTCTTAAAAAAAATTTAGTGCACACAAATGTAGTATAAAATAATGTGTCGTAGTTCATGATCCAGAATGAAAGCTGCTCGCAGTTTGTAAAAGGTAACACATTTTGGGGAAACGCCACCCCGCATGCCTTCCCCGCGGCATTACCTGCAGACCGCAGCAGCCCACGGCGTTCAGGATGGAGGCATTGTGAATGACGCGGTATGGGATCCCCAGCTTCGTGGCCCTCAGAACCAGGTCGCTGTGTGTGGTGGCCCTGGGGCAAGAAAAGTTGCGGCTGGATTAGGGTCACCGATGCTGAGTTGTATTTCTTGAGTTGGCGTCAATGAGAGGGCCGAGGGCACCGCCTCCCTCGGTTTCTGGGCTTTTCGGTGATGCTGAGCTGAGTGACACCCCTGGAGCGGCCTTGGCGGCTCCAGGACTATGGGCAGTTTTCTTGCTCTCGCGTCCCGTGGACGCCTGCACAGGCACCGGCGGGGCGTCAGCTCAGCAGCTGAGCTCGGGAGCGGCAGTTCTGGAATGTTTTGGCCTCAGGGCCCAAAATAGGGCACGGGGAGGCCCACCTCTTGACTTCTGCTCTGTTTGGAGGGGTTTGTTTTTTGTGTCTGAAACCCAACACACAGAATACATAGAACGTTTCCAGAGCCCGTCAGTCTCCGTCTGTAATTAGAGTTCTCGCTGATAGGCTCCTAGTTGGATTTTGCACAGGCCTAGCAGCTGTGTTACGCACACCTGTCTTCCTGTGTGTCGTTAGGACGTGTGTGCACATTCTGCCTACTGTGTCCGGGCTGGGAGTCGAACCAGCGACCTCTCGGTTCACAGGCCAGCGCTCAATCCACTGAACCACACAAGCCAGGGCTGGGCTAAATCTAATGATTATAATTAGACAGACTGTGGTGGGGAGAGAGTGCCTGTCAGTATAAATACAGAGGCTGTGAAATGTAGCGCCACGTCAGTTTAGAGCTACGTTATAAAAGAGGCCTTTTCCCCCTTGACGAGAAGTCCAAGCCCTGCTGGGGACAGCAACATTAGCATGTTTGAGAAAGTCTGGACAGCGCATACCAAGTAGGGAGATCAAGGGCTGCCACCCCATGAGGCCGTCACACACAGATCAACAAATGCCCACCAGGGAAGCCTGTTTTTAATCATACACATAAAATAAAAAGTGGTATGAAAATCATTAATGTGACTTAGAGTAAGCTTTTAAAAATATTATGAATGCCAGTTGTAAAAAATGTTTTTAATATCACCACCAGCAGAATTTCACTATTTAACACTAAGATGAAGGAAAACAGTCTTAGGTACTCAGTGAGTTACTGAAATGGATGAACAGAAAGAAAATCTGGTTTAAAACTGTTGTCTCTCTTTATCACGAGTTCATGTAAAATGACCAGATGTGGTTGGTGTACTATAAAGATTTAATGAGCTGGCAGAGCGCTCTGACTTTGTGAAACTGACATAAATGTGATTAAATAAGCCCCTCAGATTTCTGCTATAAAAATTTGTGACGAAGTTGGTATTTTATCACCAATTTCGTCACAAATTATATTGCTGTCATGAAAAGGAAAAAAAACTGGTTTGAAACACAGGCTGAAACCATTATACTGAGCACGCCTTCTAATCCGGGGCTCAGGAAAATGCCTCATTTACAGTGACCGGAAGAGTGCGTGTACACAAAGACAACTATGATGATTTCTGGGCATGTGGTTCTATCACAGTCACGCTGACACACACACACGACTGTGGACACAGCTACGTGCCCAGAAACAGTAACGACTTTGTCTTACTGGACTTGCTGCTTGGAATTGCTATGAGGCAATTTCAAGGGGAGAATCCAGAATGATTTGATCAGTGGCAATAACAACATAAAGAACACCACGGTTGCCAATTTGAATGTGTAAGACTTGGTATGTTCATTTTAAACTTCATTTTGTAATGACTTCCGTTTGTGGGTATCGTGTGGCCATGTTTGGCAGACGTGCACAGATGATGGGAAGAGCTACTGGTATCTGCAATGACACGGTGCAGCTGACGTCTCGTGAATGACTGGAGCCACCGTAAATTGCTACCATCCTTTGGACAACTAATTTGACAATATGTCCTTGAAAAACGTCCATGTTCAAACCTTCTGACTTTTTTTTTTAATATAAACCTATTTTGGAGAAGCTATCCTAAGAAAACAATCCAGACTGCGGAGATGGGAGAGTGGGAGGAGAGGAGAAGAATCATCCACATTAATCCGTACACGGCAGCTTTAATTACGCCGGAGAAAGAAGTGGCCTGATGATGACAATGTGGACATCACTGGGCAGTGACAAGGTGCCGAGCACTGTTTAACTGGGTGACACGGGATGGAAACGATAGTTACACATTTCACAGTATGCAGACATCCTGAACTTGCAGTGCTGTATTATCAATTATATCTCAATAAAGCTGGGAATAAAGAGAAGAAAGGGGGAAGGAAGGAAGAACAGGGAAAGATGGCTGCTCTTCAGGAAAAAGCACGATCGGCCCCGCGGGGTCGAATGCCGTCCACACCAAGCCCTGCTGAAAGGCACAGCTGTGCAGCCAGGGTCTGGCGTGGTCGTGGAGAAGAGGGGCCAGACGGTTAACAGACTTAAGGCCACGGAAGCCACCAAAGGTTTCCTCTGGGCCTCGTTTTCTGCCGTCCGTGGACTTCTCCTGTCCGTGGGCTCCAGTGCAGGCGTGTCATGGGTGGAAGGGCAGGTTGGACAGGATTTTTCATGTCTGGCCGGCAGTGGGGCTAATAATGTTCTCATCTGGAGCTCTTACCACTGTGGTCTTACAGGGACGAATTTGACCCCAGCACAGAGAGGGAAGGGTCTGGACCACGCCCCGGCTACCCACCATATTAAGCTCGCGTCTGAGGAGGAGAGCTTAGGGGAGATGAAGAGTAGCAGCCGGAATGGAGAGGAATGAAGATACGAAACGCTTGGGAAAAGAGTCACCAGCAGCGTTTCTCAAGCTAACAATATTTTCTTACGCTCCGAATAGCCATGGAACAACAGCTTGGTAAAATGCACATAAAATAACACAAAGTACACGCTCCAAATGGGTATGAGTAGGTTCAGCAGGGCTGGCTTCCTTTTGAAAGCACTACACAAGTTTCGAAAGGCTTACTCCCGGCGGCTGTCGCTCCCTCTCGGACCAGCAGGCGTGCAGACTGGCCCTGGTCTGCAGCCCTCACCTGGGGCAGCCCTGGCTCATGGACTTTGTCAGTGACCGGATGTCGTGACAGTCAAGACCCCGAGATTATGTGCTCGGGCGACTGTAGGAACTAGTGCCGTCAAGCTGGGAAATTTGGGTGAGTGCAAAGGACACCATGGAAACATGGATTTTTTGGCAGGAGTCACTATGATAATGAGAAAATCCTACAAGAGCTCTAAGATGTTTTATATATAGCATTTTCAATTACCTTTATTGTATTTTATTTTGTGGCTAAAAAAAGCAGTGGGGAAGACAGGTACTTCCTTTGGAGAAAGGCTTGCTTTTACAGAAAACAGTGTCAGAGGCTAAAATAAACTACTTAAATCTTTTTAAATGTATGACTATCCGATGTCATTTGCAACCAAGTTTAATAATGACACACAACCCCTGGCACATTACACTGATATAAATCACTTTGTTTCTGACAGACCCATGCACACGCAGCTCCACTCTTTTGAAAAACATCCTTGGTGGTGGGCTCATAGGGATTTAATTGTCATTACTACGTTCCTTAAAGCTGTGACATAAACCTTGGGTCACCAGCGGGAGGCAAAGAGCTCTTCCGTTTGGCTTAACATCAGAGATGAATGATGCCGGACCAGCCAAGCGGAAGCCCATCTCAGTGACGGGGAGGAACAGGGCTCCCCCTGGATGTGAGATATTGAAATTGGAGGCTCGAGAGATGATAAATTCAAGGCAAGTAAAGTGACAGCAGTACTGCTAAATATTAGATGGTTAAGAAAGAAAAAATTGCCAAGACAAAGGAAGCAGAAATGCTTGCAATTTACTTGTAAAATAAGTGGCAGGGATGACCCTCGGCAGTGTGATACATTTTAACAGTGATATACTAATATACTAGTTACATGGTTTGATGCTGGATGTGACCTTCTAAAGTCACTTAAGACACTTGTTTATCAGCGGAGGCGATATATAACGATCTCATCCTTGCCAAGCAGCATTTCTATATTAATATCAAAGATAATGAAAGTTTATACAATTTGAGACAGAGCCTGTGTAAACAGGGTCTCTCATTAAAACCTGGCAGGTAAAAGGTTTTAGATGGAACAGAATGGTTCTTACTGATTTTTTTTTTTTTTTTTAGTAAATACAATTAAAACAAAAATACCTGCTTTGACTTACCCAAAGGGATCCCCAACCACAAGGAATGCAACATCGCTGGTATCAGCATCCTTTAAAATAGTATCTGCTTCTTGTTCCACTTCTTCTCTATCAGCAAGAATCAAGTCTCTTCCATAGAACTCTTCCTATAGATGTAACGCCAATATCCAATGAGACAGCAGGCGACCACTGCGCCGCACACGCGCGCGCGCGCGCGCACACACACACACACACACACTCTCCCTCCCTCTCTCTCTCTCTCTCTCTGGCGCCGGTGTAATCTTGGCAATCACCCAAACGCAGACCACTAACTGGAGCTCATCAGTAAGCCAGCAGTCTACGTGATGTTGCAATTGAACTCTGTCTTTGGGGCGATCTCAATATCCCAAGAGGAGGTAGAATTCCCAACATCTGAGGCTTTTTGCATTTTAAATTTACCTCTAAATTTGGAACCAACAGACCAGGCAGAACATTGTAGGATGAACAGAGAATATGCATGTATGCCTACACAGTAATACAGGGTAAATATATGGAACAATAAGTTAACAACATACATGGCAGTTTGGGTTCTATTAAATTTTCCATGGGAAAATCTATAGGACCCTGGCTAAAATAAAAGGTACAATCAATAAGAAATGAGAAAAAATTAAGATTTAGTTGTTTATAGAAGCAGCAAACATTCCTGTATAATTGCAGGAAAGACTAACTTAAAACTATATTTCCTAGTTCCCGCTAAGAAAGGAAGAGTGGCAGGGGAAAAGAAATCTAATACATTGGAAGCCTCCGTACAGAGTGCTCTGAACTAACCCCCTGCAGTCAGCTCTGGAGAACAAACAAGAGGCGGACCTGCCCTGGGGGGAAGCATGCAGGTGGGGAGAGGGCTTGGGTGCCGGGGATCACGTGGCTGTGGCTGCAGCTACTGGGCAGGGTCATGAATCTTAGACCTGATTTCCTGTGGTGCAAATTCAAATACAGTCAAAGCGGATGCATAGCTGAATAATGCTATTTCTTACACACCGAGAACTGCTGTACCAGAGGAGTATCTGGTACTCCACGGTCTGTCAGGCAAGTGACTAAATGAACAAATAAGTAAGTGTGTGAAGACAAAGGCTCTCGTTCCAAGTGTGACTGATAATTATTTCCTGATGCTTAACTAGAATCTGTTTCTCAAAGGCGAACAAAGATCCTTTCCTTTTCTCTGTAATTCTTAGAGATCATGTTCCAAAGGTTCCCAATGAGATGGATATTTTTATGGATGAAAAATGTTCTCTTTATTTTCATTTTTACCATATAGTTTCTTAATCGATTCTTCTCTACCTTTACTTTTACGAACCTAGACAACTTAATAGTTGCAGAACATTTATATTCACATATGCGAGAGGTCACAAATATTACTGAAAAATAAAGGAAACAATGTTTTTTCTTAACTTTTAAAGATCAAGAAGCCACCCGCTTCTAGCTTAATGCTAGTAGCAATCCAATCCAGTATTTTATAAATGATTTAAGACTGGAAAACCCCCCCTCTGCAAGACTTCCTCACACATCACTCCATATTTATCACTTATCTTAAGAAATATTTCATTATCTAATTAAGACAACAGAATGTTTATTTTTAAAAATCTCCTTTAAAGAGAAACACAAACACCTCAATATGATCACATGGCTGATCCTCTTGAAAACAATATTTAAGAAAGATAGCAAAAGCAGTAAAGAGGCTGGTATGGCATTATTTTTAATTTACCCACTTATTTATTTGTTTATTCACCTGAAACATAGTTCCTTTTTATTGAATTTATTGGGTGACATCGGTCAATAAAATTATACAGGTTTCAGACACAATTTTACAACGCATCATCTGTACACCGTATGGTGTGCTTGCCACCCCAAGGTCCTGTCCGCCACTGTTTATCCCCCCCACACCCCCCTCTACTCCCCCCTCCTACCGTCCCCGGCATCGGAAATATTTCTCATGCATGGTCTCTCTGCCAAACTCTGTGCCTGATGTCGGCGAACAGCGGTCAGAATTTTACATTTATATTGTATATTACCCAATGGCTGACTGGCCCGTGTGGTAAAATCTCAGCCCTGGTCTTTTCCACTCATGAAAAAGAAGATAAAACTCAACATTCACTCCTGGCTTTAAGCTTGGCAGGTTTTGTATAATGGGGACAGGGTAAAAACTAAAAGTTAAAATTACTTTTGGGTATTTTCTGGAAAGATACACAAGAAATTAGTAATGACTGCTTCCAGGAAGGGGCACTGGGATGGCAATCTTTCGATGTACAGACCTTTACTGTCCTTTGAATTTCACCCATTTCACGCCCTATTACCCAGTGAAAAAGCAGCAGGGTGGGGACTCAACGTAGTGTACAGAAACAAATCGGAACACAAAAACCTAGAAAAAAACAACAAGAACAAAAACAAAACCCCCCTAACATTTAAAGATGAAATAGACAAGGCGCTTATTATACAGCGGCTGAGAAAAATGGAAAAGCAGAAGTGAAACCAAGAGGAAGCCGTGTCTTGAATGCCAGTTTCAAGGAGTGGTCAGCCCCGTCGAAAGAAGCAAAGCAGGTAAGAATTCCGAGTTCTCGGCTTCTAGATAATTGCCCAACAAACAGAAATATTTCAGAGCAGCGGAAGTCGGCCTGCAGGGCTCTGAGACAGGAGTAGAAGTGGGGCCCATAAAAGTATCTGCTTTTTCCAAAAACTTTGGAAAAAAAGAAAAGAGAATAATAACTGTTGGGAAAGACGCTTAAAAGAGGAGGGTTTTCAGAATGGATGATAGGAGAATATGGTTTCAGGCTGAGGGTAGAAGGATGTCAATGTAGGTTGAACCTAAGAAAGGACAAATAATTGATGGGAGGAAAGGTTCCAGAAAAAGGGGGAGAAAGAAGTTGGCAAAACACACATCTAGATGCAGTTCATCTTGGACAGGAAGAGAACCTCACATTACAAGTCATTTTCTAAGGCAGGAAGGAGGACGGATTCGGATTTACAGTAAGGACCAATAGGGAAATGTTACTAAAGGCCACAGCTAAAGGCCTCAGTTTTCTCAATGCGAAGTCCTTTATTGTCCCCTTCTCTGTCCCTCCAGTATCAATCCAAGGCAGGTTGACAAGACCAGGAAATAGTGAGCTGGCGCCCAGGTGAAGTAGGTTAGAAAGAAAAGAGAAGAAACAGACACACTGGGCCAAAAAGGAAGTGATTTCAGTTACGCTAAGGAGTGGATCAAACGCTGGGCCCTTCTCCTCCCTGCTTTTGCTCACAATCATTTCTCCTTCAGCAGGCAATGCTCTTTTTCTTCCCCTTATCAAATCTTATCTATAACAACAATACTTGTAATAATTCACTTACACTGGGCTCACTCTGTGGTTGGGCATTGTTCTAAGAACCTCTGTAGTACAGGAGTTCATTTCATCTTTACCACAATGTGAGACTGGCACTATATTTATCCCTTTTATAGATAAGAAGAGCACAGAAAAGTAACGTGACTGCCCGGGTCACAGAACCTTAGTTGACTGCAGAACGTCACACGTGCTACAGGGGCGCATAGCCCGGCAGAGCTCAGTGACCTCCACTCTCTGCAGGTCATTGGGGGCCCCAAAGTTAGGCCCCTTTGGCCGCTTACCCTGCAGGGCTGTATAAATATTACCATCTTCTATTTGGACTGTGCTGTAAACAAAGTAAACAAAACCAAACCGCTAGGATGCATTATTTTAAAACACAGCTCAAATGCTGTCTATTCCGTAGCATTATGAAGTAATCTTGTCTCTCACATGTGTTCCAATTGGAATTAAAAACTAGTTAATTATTTAATGTGAGGCAGCCTCTTACTTAGTTGATTGAGAGGAAGACTGGACTTAAATAAGATCAGCTAAATTTTTTCCAGCAATATAATTTTATAATTTTTCCCTTCCACTACCATCATGAATTATTACTTAAATCTCCCATTATTATTTATGGTTTCCTGGGTATAATACAGATAAACCGTGAACTACTTGCGGACAAAGATCACAGCTCACATCTCTGTATAATGTACGTGGGTACATTACACCAAAGGCATGTAAGGTCATGCTTTATCCGCAGAAATTGCCTAAAGATGTTCCCGTTGTAGATACCAAAATGAAAAATTTTTCCTGGATTCACTGGCTCTACTTTCGTTAACTTTTCTGCCTGTTTTGCTATGAGTCTGAGAGGACAGAGGACTTGGAATTCTCTAGGTCACCTTTTGTTTGGAATACTTGAGAGACCAGGCAATTCCAAAATTCCCTCCTTCCTCCTATAACCTGCTCTTTGGTCTTTTCATCTTAATTTCCATTGTACTTGGCGTTTGACCATGAACCTGAACTTAACCCCTCTTCCAAAATTTCATGAGTCCTTAATGACAGTGAAGTATGACATATGATATGCCAACAAATGCTATGTTTACATCCCAGGATCACTCAATATGCATGGGTGTTTGGGTATAAGCCTTACGGAGAGATGCCTATTTCAAGGTAAGACCTCTCTGGATCCATACAGGCAGAAAGGCATTCCCATTCCCTATGGAAATACTTCAAAGGCAGAAGCTCTCAGCTTGGTTTCTGAATGTATAACCAACTCATTAAGGCCGCTTCTCATTAGCACTCAACTCGGATAGGATTTCTTGGCTATGTCATGAAATAGGGGATTTTGACAACTATACCCAGGAGTCTAAAAATAACTTCCCTTTTTCTATTTCCTGGAGAAAGGCACCACATTAGACTTGTAAGACAGCGCACGCTTTCATTTCTCACGTCACTTGGCTGGTGTATGATTTCCATTCTCATTCTCCCCAAATACTAAGGAACAGGCGACAGGTTTCAAAGGGTCTGACAAGCAGACCTGCCAATGCGGTTCCGCTTAGTGTAAGGGAAGTCGGCTGCTGGGGGGAGGCCGCAGACCCCCAGGCACCTACCAGGGCTTCCTTCCCCACAGTCAGGACCGAGGTGTAGGCTTCCAGGTACACCCGGCTGCAGCGTCTCACAACCTCCAGACCCTTGACTGTGATGTCCTTGGCATCGCCCAGGCCCAAGCCGATCAGGTAAAGCATTTCAAAGTCCAGGGGGAGAGAGACTGCAGGACAAACGAACAAGAACAGGTGTCAGCTACCCCGAGGGCACCCGAAGTCTAGTGATACACACGAAGACGAAAATCAAAGCAGCAGCACCACGAGGAGCACCGCAGGTCGCAAGGAGCGAGACGGGAGAACCTTACTGCCAGGCTCCTGCATAATCATCGGAATAAACGTCCTTAAGCAGCCCTGTCCCACTTTTTCTCTCATTACACAAACCTAGCAGCCGACAATCACTCGGGGACAGAATCGGCGTTGGGGCCCCGTCCTCCCTCCATTGCAAAGCGCTGCCTTTCCAGGGCAGCAGCACCCGATGGGGCGGATTCGCGCCCAGCGAGGACCCACGCGGCCACTGCACCCGCGGTGCCGCAAAACGCCGGCGCCTTTACGGCACTTTACGACCGGCACAGCCGGCTTCGGTGCGGCGCGGAGCCAGTCAGCGGGTCAGAAAGTCGGGTGCTGCAGGTGACCCTGCGCCCGCAGGGGTGCGGAGGGTGGCCCGTTCAGAGCCCTCAGCGCGGCTTCTGGGAAAGGGAAGGAGCCGGTGGCTTCGGCGTCCCCGTCGTAGCACGGGACGTGAGGGAGCCTGTGCTCCAGGGGTGGCGGGTGGGCGGGACCTCCCGGCTTTGCCCGGGGATTGCCCGGGGCCAGAATCCTTTTCCCGCCCGGGTCTAGCCACCCGCCTCCCAGGTTGGGGTGTGCGTTTGGCACCCCCGGGGCGTGGGCAGGCAGCACTCGGATTTGTCCACGAGACCTGATTCGGCGAGTCCCACGGGGCGCGACTGGGACTGCCTGGGTCATGTTCGGGGTCCGGCCGCCCACACGCCCTGTGCCTGGAGAGGTGACCTTTGGGAGTGCTCGGGGACTTTGGCCCTAGTCCCAGGGGCTTCTGCGGGGGAATTCCTGTGGCCTGGATGCTCAGGCGGAGCTCCAGGGGTGGAGGCGCCTCCGAGGCGAAGTCCAGCATAATTATCTGAGTGCGTGGTGTCGATTACTCAGAATTCTGCTGCTTCGCCCCCAGGCCTTGTGTCTTTCTTGCCCAACTCTGCTCCCTTAAGCCTTGACTTAATGTTTTTCTCCTGGGTCCCATCCACCCTTTGCGCGTATTCTGTACGCTCTTAATGACTGACTCTATCCATTCTTGTTCCATGGATTCATCCTTTACACTATAAGCAAAAATTAATTTCAAATGCATCATAGACGTAAGTGGAGAAACCTAAAGCTCTAAAACTTCCAGGTGAGAACACAGGAGGAAGCACTTGCGACCTTACTTAGGCAAAGACTTAAGTTGCGACGTCTGTGAAATAGAGGTCATAGTACCAGCTCTCAGGATCGAGGGCTTAGCGTGGTGCCAGGCAGTCAGTCATATTGGCAGACACTGAGATAGAGTTTGAAATTAATTTTATAGTGATCTAGTGTCCCTCCGATTATGATAGGGCAATTAGCCTCTTCCCTCCCACCTGGATTGGTTCTTACTCTATTTCCCGTTCACAGAAGTTCTATGAAATAATTACATAAATTCATTCACCATAGGCCAGTCCTCTCGATACAACATTTTGTTGATGCACAAAGGGTCCTCTTAAGCAAACATCGTTATGCTCTGAGGTACTTTTTGTTTTTATCACTGTCATTGAGTTTAGCACTGTAGATTTGGTTGGCGGCAATTGTCGCCCTGACCGTTTGCTTGAAGTAGAAGATGGCTAATACTGCAAATGGAGTTTATTTCTTACGATTTTAGTGAACAATCTACCAGTGAGCAGAGGCAATGTTCATTTGGGACCTAACAGTAATTTTTTAAACTTCTATAGGCACTCGACAACAATGAAATGGAAAATTGTGGTACGTTCACACAGCACAGCACCAGAGAGCGATGAAAACGGATGAAGTTCTTCGGCACGAAACGACGTGGGCGAATCTCACAGAAAGCGCAGAAGACACTTTTGCAGATGGGCTGTAGCTTACTATGGCTGCGTCCACAGAATTGTAAGTACCACTTGACGAATTTTTGTGTACGTGTACAACCACGAACCCACTGCCTAGATCAAGATGCGGAATCATCCTGTCAGTGCAGAGGGCTCCCTTTGTCCCCCCTCAGTAGGTGCCTCCCCCTCCCTGCAGTGACCGTTGTTTGACCTCAGTGCCATACATTTGTCTGTTCTTCTCAGTGTAGTCATACTGTAGTGCTCCCTTTCGTATCTGGCTTCTTTGGCTCAACTTTAGTTCATCCACGTTGTTTTATAGCAGAAGCTGCTGCTTTCTCCTTGCTGGATAGTATTCCGGGATGTGATGTATGACAACTTAGTTTTCTTTTTATTGTTCTTGGACGGGTAAGTTGTTTTACTTTGGGGTCAGTATGAGTAAATCTGCACTGACCATCATTATAGCTGTCTCCCGTTGAACATAGCACTCATTTCTGTCGGAACGTACACCCGGAGCTGGAATTGCTAGGTTATAGGATGTATGTGCTTTTCCTCTTAAGAAACAGTGCCAGCAGTTTTCCCACATGTACAGCTTACGTTTCCACTAACTGTTGGTGAGAGCTCCAGGTTCTCTGTATCCTTGCCAACACATGGTATTGTGAGTCCTTTCAATTTCAGTGCGTGTGTAGATAGCTCACTGTGGTTTTAATTTGCAGTTCCCTGATGATTAATGATGGTAATCACCTCACATGTGATTAATTTTTTCTAAGTAAAGTTTTTTTGGTTTTTTAAAGGCAGACGTATTTCTCTCTCCCGTCACCGTGTTCTTTCAGTGCTGCATCTGTACTCGTGAATAAACCCGTTTTCTACTAAGGTGCTGTCACTGTGAGCCCAGTGACCGTGTGTGCTGGAAGAATGCAGTTATGCTCAGAGGGAGCACCCGCGGCCAGGGCACCCCTCATCCTGGCCCTGCTGCCAGGAACCGCATGAGTTTGGACCGTTCTGCCACCCTTAGATGAATGCTTTAATCTGGATGATTCCTAAGACACCCTGTAGGATTCAGGAGCCTTATTCTGTGGAAGAAGTGGGTTCGAATGGGGAGAACCCCAGATCAGTAGTCAACCTGGGCTCTTTGCAGGACTTTGCTTTATTTCATGGGTCTAAACCCCAATAATAAGTTTCTTCCTCCTCTTCCTTCTCTACCTTCCTTGAACAGACTTTAATTTGAAAATAATGAATACTGTAATTCCTTAAGCCTGGAAGTTAGCATAACCAGAGTATAAAAAATTTTAAAATCACATAAGTTGTTATTAGGTGCGTGCTAATAAGCTCTGTAGACCTCGAGTTATTCAGATGTAGCAATATGGTCACTTATGATACCTACAGACTGCTTTTTTCCCCCATGATAAGTCTAGAAACTTTTTTAACCAAAATTAAACCCCTGTCTCTATCAAATTGCAGAATTTCCACAAACTTAATTCTCTCAGAGTGGCTTTGGTTTCGCATTTTGTAAAACCTAGGCAGGCAGTAGAATATGACTCACCCTAACCTCATTTTCTTGCGATTTACTTTGTTTATTTAGTTTTCCCTTTGTTTCGCAGTAGTACTTTCTGTTGTAACTTTGCATAGCAGTGTTTCCTTCCAGCATTTTAAAACTATTCACCATCAGAGCTCATTAAATTTTTTTGAAAAGAATGGCTTATTTGGATCCAGACTGATATAGAATCTCTTTTAATCAAGTCTTTGCTTCTGGCTATCGCCCGTCCTTGGGCATTCACTAAAGCATACTTGATGAAAGTCTAACAGTGGTGTCCACAGTGTTGCCTGCGCCATATGTACCAGCTGCAGAAAGAGTAGAACACTGTGGTTGGAGCCTGGGCTTTGGAGTCAACCATAGCACTTGAATTCTCAGTCCTCTCATTAGCAGCGTGACTTCAGGAAAGTCCCCAAGTTTTCGGGTGCATTATGTATAAAATTCAGATAAAAAAGTTACTTTTCTCCTAGGATTGTCCCGTGGATTAAATGAGGTAATGCTACATATTTGACAGCTTTGAACAATGCCTTGTACTCCGCACCCATTGCTTAAAAGTTAGCTGCCGTTGTAAATATCGGAGTCTTCAGGGCTCTCTGAGGGTTAAGCGTGGTAGTAGAGGTGGCGTGTCTATCACCCGTCTGCAGTGCAGTGCAAGATTCGCACTAGTAGTAGCTCCTGCCACGCAAAGATTTTCTCTGACCGGTTGGTTTTACACAATTTCTATGTGTTAAGCAAAATTGTACTTTAGCACCACAGTCCCCCTACCCCCAAACGTTATCTATAAGTAGAATATTTGGTACTCAGAAGACATGGATTTCCAGGCTAAAGCTCAAAGCTTTTAAAAATTATAATGTAGCTGAAATGCTATTTGTAATGAAGGAAGCAATAACTGGTATTAATAACTTTTTAAAAAATAAATAAAATTTTAAAAATTAAAAAAATTAACATTTTTTTCTTAAGTAGTGATGTGGTGGTATGGCTTAGTTCCTAATGGTTTGGTCTGTGACCAGCTCAGCTGCTCCCCCAGCCGGGGTGGTTTGGGGTGCGCTGGTGTGCGACGCTGGGGCTAATTCAGTTCTTACAGAAGCAGCAAGAATTCTTCCATAGAAATTACATCCAGAGTCATGCCAGCCCTGTCGCCTCACTTCGCTGTTAGCTGGGCTCCCGTCTGGCCTCCCTGGGGGTCCTGGTCACAGAGGGCCTTGCCCTGTACCCCACGTGTCCCTCCCATGTTATTTCAAGAGAGCGAGCCATCCGACCAGAGTCGGTCTGCTGAGACTTGACTCCTTGCCCTTGGCCTCATGTCGCCATGAGTGCGTTCCCTTTCGCAAAACAAGACCCCCGCCCCCCCCTCCAAAAAAGCCAGGTCCTCCCCTGTGGGAGGGTGTCAGGGCCACCGAGTACAGACAGGCTGAGCACGACACAAGCTCGGGAAGCTCCATTCACATGGCCCCGTCCGACCTGCTCAGCTGGACGTGGTGGCCCAGCGACTGTGGTTCACCTGCTGTGCTCCTGCCTGAATAGATATCCTGGAGCTCGTGTTACTGATTTTTTTCCTTTGTTTTTGTTTTAAACTAATGATTCGTGCCATACTATTACGTGCTGAAATAGCACTTTTAAAGCATGGCCTTCGCTGGACAGCATGTGCGGACATTCTTGCCGAGTGTTTGTGGCTTTCTTTAATTATTTGATTTATCTGCTTTGTGTCTTGCTTCCGGTTAATTTACCTCTACTCTCAATGACCACTCGTTGCTGCTGTCTCTGCGTGGAATGCCCCTTCTTCCCTGATCCCCCCGGAACCTCGTCCTTCCCCTTCCGTTCCAGTGTGGAAGACCCTCCTCTGTGTGGCCCCCCCGCCTTTCTCTCCTGCCTGTTTCGGTTCCCTTTGATATCTTGTTACTGTGCATGTTACTTCTCTAGTAAGACTGTAGCTTTTCCAGGCAAAAGGCAGTGTTTTATTTGTCTGTGTGTTCTCTGTGCCCTGGGTTGGTGCTGTGCCCAGAACAGATGCTGCGTGAATATTTGCAGAATGTCTTGGTGAAGATGCAGCCTAACGAGACCGGCCCATGCCTGTGCGCCTCTTGGAACCAGGAGCAGAGGCGAGGCTCAGGGAGGGGATTGGTCCACGATCCTTGTGATCATGCGTGAGGCGATGATCAGTCTAGAATATTCTCAATGGCAAAACTGAGCTGAAGCGTGTTGACTGTGTAAATCAATGTGGATGACCGTGAATGCAGTTCAGTTGGAGGGGAGCACAGGGATTGATTAAACCAGATGTTTCTGACTTTGGGAGGCTCTGTGAGATGTCAGAAAAATGAAAATAAATTCAGATCTAAGTTAGCAGTGTTCTGCATTCAATGCAATCATGTTTAAAACCACAAAGAAACAGACCCTCGAAAAGCTCTCATTTAGTCTTTCCAGGGCTGTCATAACATTCAATTATTTAAATGTAAACTCCATTTCATGGTGAAATTTCCACAAAACTAGAATGAGCTGTGGGATTTTTATTCCCTCCTATAACCAGCCAGACACAGGAATAGATAAGTGTTTCTGCAAATCACTGGCAATACTTTTCCACCTCTTTCCCAATAGCCTCCTAAGAGCTAGACTTCCTTTTTTCCTGAGGATCACGGATTTGACAGACTTGTGCACCTTCATGGATATTTAACCTAATTCCTCCCACAACTGATTTAGCCCCGTGACACCTAATTGGCCTTAACTCTGCCTGATTTAATAGAAAAACCATTTCCTTATTGTCATGCACAGGGCTCTGTGTTCTGTACTCTCGGGGCTTAAGAGAAGCAGTGTTGCCGCCTGCGCCTTCCAGAGAGGACGCCCCAGCGGGCGGAGCAGCCCGAACGCCTGCGCCCCGCAGGGTCCGCTGATCGCGCGCAGTGATGCAGCGGCGCTCCGGGCACAAGCTGCGCAGCCGGGAAGCGGGCAGTGAGACTCATTGTCCTCGGTACTACTCTGAGGCTTGGCCTAGTTCTGTTCTTTTTATAATACGTAGGTGACACATGGAACCTCCTTCTGGATGCTTCACGGTCGCCAGGTGACCATAGTCAGTTAGGTCCTGGTTTGGGGGCGCTGCACCGGCTGGGTGTGGCCCGGGGACCCTCACCTGGTGCAGCTGGGATGGCCTTGCAGACGCGCTCACTGGGCTTCTCAGATTACCCTCGAGACCCGCTCCCTAGCGCCAGACTAGCCCTGACTACATTTCCCTGTTTCTCCGACACCAAAATCTGGCTGTCATTGGGTCAGCTTTGCTGGCATTTGGGGAGAGGCAAAGAATGCGTATTCTAAGTAGGACACCCCTCTTTCAGACACCACTCTGAAGACCCTTGGGGAACACGCCGTGCAGGTAGGTAAGCGGGTATAATGACCTAGGTCCTGGGGAGACCCGGGGACAGAGCGGCCTTCCGCACTGCGCACTGGCTCGTGGCATTCGCCTGAGCCGCACAGACATCGGGCCCCTTGAGAGCCCTGCATTCCGGGCCGGCCCTCCGCAGGGACCCGTTCTTTCTGTGCGCCTGAGGCACCGGCTTCGGAGATGCTTGTGTTACGCGTGGATTCGTTTCAGGCTTCAGTCCTGCGAGGCTCGTCCCTTTAGTGCAGCCTGGATTGTCAGTTTTGCTGTTTAACCTGAGGCCTCCTTCTTTCCTGGTACTGCTGAACGACCGCAGTTTCACTGATAAGAAGAAGCAGGGACTCTAGCTGTGGCTATCCTGGCCCCGCCACAGCGCAGCTCCCGTGAGTTCCGAGCTCGAACCACAGGGGCGTTAAGGTGACACCTGCCCCCACCTCCACCCATGCCCTCCCCTTTGGTTAGCCCCACAGGGGGCACCCGCTTGCCCAAAGAAGGGGTCCTGGGTGCCCCTGAGTGCTCTCTCGCCCCTAAGTAATTGCTCTCTGTGTCTCCTAAATAACCGTGACCCCTTCCCGCACTCCCTGTGACCACAGCTCAGGCGGCCTTCTGCCTGGCTTTGTCATTTCCCACCGCCACCGAGGGGCGACCTGCTCTCCGGGCTCCCTTACCGCCACCTGTATTGAGTGCCCGGCCCCACATTCCAAGTGGTTTTTCTAGAAGAAGTGTCATTATAATCTTACCTTTTTTTAGTCCATATATGATATCTACATATATATTGAAATCCAAACTCCATACACTAATACCCTTTCTTACTTAGATTTGACCTATCTTCTAATCTTCTTCCATCCTCCTGTCTGAGGCCCGTTACTCCAGCCACACCAAACCCCCTCTCCAGAAGCCGGGGTTTCTTGCTGTCACCATTTTGCACCTGCCGTCCCCGTTCTCTGGAGTGCCCACACCGTCCTCCAGGCAGACTGTTCACTGTCGAGACTCAGCTCCCATACCCTTTGCTCCAGGAAACCTCCCCTCCTCTTGGACACAAGGCAGAGCCTACTCTCTCTTTCCTTCGCTGCACCCTCGGCGTGGTTCGCCGTTCTCAGGTCCCCCTGAGGAGCTAGCGCCCTGGGAGGGAGAGCCGCATTCTCTTCGTTTTTGCAAGTGGAACAGTGCCTGGGGCGTAGTTAGAATATTCTTTATTAAGTGAATGAAAGAAGTGGACACCTGATATTCTGACCGATTTCCTAATTTGCAGGCAACCCTGACGTTCCATCACATGAAATAATTTGTGCCTTGAGAGACATAGATGTGAGCCAGGTACCCGGGGGGTGGCGGCGGCAGTGAGTCACTCACCTGTGGACTCCAGCCAGCTGCAGCACAGTGGCCTTTCCGGGTGGCCTCGCGTCCCTTCTTCGTGAAAGCTGCCGAGGTTCGGTTGCAGGGTCTTCACTATGGGGTGAATCTGGCCAGTTTCACATGGGCTTTTTTATGAAATGGTTTTTGGAGGAAAAGGAATAGTGATGCCTAGTTTGCAACCTTGTCAGTGCGCCCCTGCCGTGGCAGAAACCGTGCGCACGTACGTATCCATTTCCGTGGTTCATTCCCAGCTTCCCCGGGAGCAGGCAGCGTGCCCGGGGATGGGCCTGTGGGCCCAGCGCCCTGCGTGGCGTCCCTCTGCGGAGACTCTGCACAAGGTGTTTGTTTTGCATCTTTTTAAAAAATTAGCAGGCAGGCTGTCCTCGGTCAGAAAGTGCCCGTCTCCGGGAGCAGCCAACCTCTGAGCCGTGACGTCAGTGCTGCTTCTGCAGTGCTCCCCGACCAGACTGCAGCAGTCCCATCGTGCTGGTGACCGTGGCTGCGTCCCCTTTCTCTGGTTCGCTGCGAATCTCTTCTCCCTCTTCCGCGATGTCACCTGTTCCCCCCCACTGGCTGTTTCCCTTGGGCAGATCAGAAAGCACCGGACTGAAGCAGAAGCAGGACAGCCTTCCTCCGGTCCTCGCCCCGCCCAACTCCTGCTTCATCGGATTCACCCCCGTGGCTCCAGAATCGCTTCTCAGGCCCTGGCTTTCGTGTCTGTGATTGCACGTGCAGTTTCTCTCCTGCGCTGCCAGCCCGCGTATTCAACCCCCACCCGCTGTGCCTCGTCATCCCACAGCCCCTGAGCCTGTGCAGAACTGCAAAACCGATCTCTCCTCTTCCCTCCACGGGAGCTGTCTTCCCTCAGTCCCTCCCGTGAGGGGTCCTCCCCACGGCCGACCCCTCAGATGCCTCCTTGTGTCGCTTGATGCTAACTCCTTTCTATCCTAATTCCAAGGTCTTACTGTTTTCCTCCAGAATTACCTCATCACTTCCTAAAGCGGATTCCAGTCTTCTCTGATACATAATTTATTAATAACGTCGCTCCAAATTTTTTTTCCAAAACACATCTCTTACTACTTGAGACCCTGCAGTTCTTCCCACCACATCGAAGATGCAGTCCATGCTTCTCGGCTTCTCAGCATGGTGTATGTAAGGCATTGTGTGTTCTGGCCCTGGGCCTCTCTCTAATGTGGCCTGGAGTCCGGACTGGAGAGCACTCCACGCCACCTCCCACACCACCCTCGCTCCTCTCGCGCCCCGCCCCCGGGTGCACCCTGCCCCGCGCTCACACTTCAGGCCTGATGTCGCTTCTTCTGAGCCTCCGTGTCTCTTCCTCATCCTTCCTCTGGCGTGGACACGCTTCCTGGCTTGCCTTTCTCCTGCAGCACCGCTCAGTCCTCCTACAGGGGTCTGCCCGCGGCTTTCCGACCCTGGAGGCTCCCCGACAGCAGGCAGTGTGTCCTACCAACTGCAGTGTACTGATGGAATACACTTAATAAAAGTTTGTTGGGTGAAAATATGTCTGATATCTGATTTACTTCACAAATAATTACTATTCACAATTACAGTGCTTTTTACACACATTATGTAATGCAAAATAGGGTTACTCTAAAAATGGTCACAACTCCTCTGGGAACCAAAGAACCTAGAGATAAGAGAAAGTAGGTCAGGTACACAGTGGCAGTAAATGCAGAAGAGCTTTTTCAAAGTGGTTTTGACACCAGCTGCTTAAAGTAACGCCAACATCAGCGGTTAAGGGCACTGTCCCCCGAAACACTGCCCTCATTTCAGGTTCCACCTGCAAGCTTGTGAATTCCCAGGCTACCCTCACTCCTGACCAGCTCGTTACAAACTTGGGAGGTTCCCATGACCGTCCGAGGACTGAGTGTTGACTAGAACAACTCACAGAACTCGAGCGCTGTCCACGGCTTACGGTTTCAGTGTAGCGAAAAGATACAGATCAGAACCAGCTGAAGAAGAGACATAGGGAGTGATGTCTGGGAGGGCCTCAGATGGGAAGGTTGTGTGTGCTCTCCTGGTGGGGTCAGAACACGCTCCCCGCACACAGACTGACGGGTGACAGGGCGTCCAGGGTCACTCACTAGGGGAGCTCACCTGAGCTTCAGCATCTGCTTTTCATTGGCGATTCACATACAGGCATGATTGATGGCTGGCCATGGGCGGAGCTCCATCTGCCCCCACCCCCAGAGGCTATGCTGACAACCCCAGCCTTCTGACCCCGTGGCTGGTCCCCCTGGCGTGGCCGACCGTCCTCCTGAGTCGCCTCGTGCGTGGGAACTCGAGGAGCCCACCAGGAACAACTGATGAGTCATGGAAACTCCTAGGCTTGAAAGACCACCTTACAGGAAGCTGGAGAAAAGGCCACCCACATTCTTTACCCAACAGTCACAGGTTGTCTGAAACAAAGCCTGGCCACCAAAACATAAATCCTGTTGATCGTCCAGAATTTGTGTTCGTTTGCCTGTTTTTACCATATCAAGAAAGGACCACGAACCCTGGCCGGTGTGGCTCGGTTGGTCGGAGCATTGTCCTGTAACCAAAAGGCTGTGGGTTCGATCCCCAGTCGGGACTTGTACGACCCCCGGCCCAGGGGCATACAAGGAGGCAATCAGTAGGTGCTTCCCGAATTGCTGTTTCTTGCTCTCCCTTCCTCTCTCTCTAAAAACAATGGAGCAGTGTCCTCGGGTGAGGATAAAACAAGGAAAGGACTATGATTCAAAGGAAAGGAAAACAGGATATCGAGGTATTTGCACTCCTGTGTTCATTGCAGCATCATTCACAGCGACCTAGACATGGAAACGGCCCCAGTGCCTGTCAGCAGAGGAGTGGATGAAGAAGACTACACGCGTGCAGCCATGAGAACAGGAAACCCTGGCATTTGCAGCAGCATGGGTGGACCTCGAAGGCGTTACGCCAAGTGAGACAAGTCAGAGACAGACAAGTACTAAGTGATAATCACGTAAGCGCGGAATCTTAGAAGTCGGATGCATCGAAACAGAACGCAAAAGTGATTGCCAGGAGCCAGGGGTGGGGGACCGTGGAAAGGCTGGTGAGGGGGCACAGAGTTTTGGTTGTGCAGTGAATGAGGGCTGAGGATCTGATGGGTAAACGGACTGTAGTTAATAACGCTTTTATTGTATAATTAAAGTTTTCTAAGAGAATAAACTTAAATGTTCCCACTGGAAAAAGAAGAAACCTGCAATTCCTGTACTGATTAAGTCTGAATGGCACTTAAATGCTGGGTTGACAGCATAACACTCCATTTGGCGAAGTCTGTTAGAGGCTGTCCATACAAGGAAGATTTACCAGAATTAGGAAATACTTCTGAGAGAAAATAGTCAAAATACGATACCTGACAAAGGATTTGTATCTGAATAATTGAATCCTATTTATAGGCAAAACTCCCTTTTCTCCTTTAACTCTCGTGTTACTATCACATACTTCTGACACCTGATATTGTGGGGTGGCTCCGACACCAACCGAGTGTCCTACAATTCAGCTCCGCAGGTTAAGGCTCAGTCCCCCAAGACTGCTCCCCACCTCAGACCCCAGGCACAGGAGTAGGTCCCCAGGTGTGATGTGTATTTTTTCCAATGCCTTGTGATTCTCCAAGTCTCAGTGGATACTGATCGGGTGTCCTGCAGTTGGGCTCATTCTGATGGTATCTTCCTGGGGATCATGTCAAGTCCTGTAGGTTAAGGGCCCAGTCCCACAAGGCTGCCCACCCCAGATGTCAGCCGCGAGTCTGGGTTGTGCTTCTGGCTGACTGGGTCAGAGGCTCCCGAGCCCTCTGTTTGGGTTTGGTCTCTAGAGCAGCTGGTAGAAGTCAGAGAAGCACGTTCCTTACTGAGTCACTGCTCCGTGAGCAGGGACATCACGTCGAAACAGCCAGGGGCGCAGGAAGGGGCTGGAGCCTGCTTGCTCCCTGGGCCTCTTTTCTCCCACCAGCTCTAGGTGTCCCCCGACCTGAGAGCTTCGGGGTCCCTCCTCCCGGGTGCTTACGGAGGTACCATCCCTCAGATGTGGCCGAGATCACCGGCCCTGTGTGGGTGCGGCCTCCAGCCCCCCGCACCTCTGGGGCATCTGGAGGGGGGCCTGGGACCGAGGGTTCTGTCCCCCTAGACACGGTTGGCTCCCCGATGAGTCCCCATCCTTGGGGCCTTCCCAAAGTCCCCTCTGACAGAAAACCAGGTGTGGTAGCAAGGGGCTTGTGAATGACAAGACACTCCTTTGTTCTTTATGACTGAGGCTCTTTCAGGGCCCGGTGACACAGACCACATAGGGGAACCAAAGGTGCTCCTGTGGTTTGGAACAGCGCCTGAGACCAATTCTTATAAATCACCCACAACTTCTGCCCAGACTCAATGCATACTTCAGTTTTCCCCGACTCCCTCCTTGGATTAGTCATTTCCTAGAAGAGCTCACAGAACTCGGGGGAGTGTTCCTGAGTACTGGTTTGTATGATAAAGGATATAATAAAGGATACACATGAACAGCTGGATGAGGAGATACACAGGGTGGGGTCAAGAAGGGTCCTAGGCCCAGGAGCTTCTGTCCCTGTGGTATGGGGACCCCCCCCCACACACACACATGGGTGTGCCCACCAGCTGGAAGCTTCCTGAGCCCTGAGCCATCGGGGTTTCCCTGAGGCTCATCACGTAGGCCTGGTGGCTTATGGGCCCCTGTCCAGCAACCCTCCCTCCCCTCCAGAGACTGAGGGATGGGACTGGCAGTTCCAAGCTCCTAATCAAGGTCTCTGGTAACCAGTCTGCACCCAGGAGATCACCCAGAGTCCCCTCAGAACAAAAGATGTCCTGTCACCCAGGAAATTACAAAAGCGTTAGGAGCGCTTGGTCGGGAACTCAGGCCAAAGACTAAACATTAGCACCAAAGAGTCTCCTGCACCCCATTTACAGGGGCTTTTAAAGCTCTGTGTTAGGAACTGGGGGGGGGGGGGCAGCCAATATATGCATTTTATATTATTTTACTCCACTCAAAAATAAGAGAACTCAATTTTAAAAAGTGACTTGAATATCACCTCACCAGAGAAAATTTATTAATGGCTAGTAGTAAGCACAGGAAAAGCTACTCAGCACCATTCGTCATTAGAGGAATGCAAATTAATATCAACAATGAGATACCACTTTACACTCATTAGCATAGCTGAAATTAAAAAGATCAACACCACCAACTTTTGCCAAATATGTGGACCACCTAAATTCATTGCTGGTAGTGTGTAAAATGAAAAAACAAAAACAAAAACAAAAACTTCGGGGACTTATTCGGTAGTTAAGCATGCACCTACACTACGACCGCCCATTTGACCGCTTGTATTGATCCAAGAGAAACGCATACATTCGTCCACAGAAAGACTTGCACAAGAGTTTTTGTAGCCAAAAAAAAAAAAAAAGTTTTTGTAGCAGTTTTATTCATAATAGCCCCACACTAGAAGCAGTGCAAAGGCCCATCAGTAGGAGAATGGGTAAAAACTTGTGACGTAACCATACAGTAGAATACTAGAGCATGAGTGATTTAAAAATGACTGCTGACACCCATGGCAAGATGAGTGACTGTTGACATACTGACCGAAAGAAGCCAAACACGAAGGAATACGTCCTGCTTTATCCCAATTACATGGCATTTTAAACCGAGAAAAACAAATCTATGATGACTATAAATGATTGCGTGTGAGGGGTGGGGCTTTACTGGGAAACTGCTCTAGGGAAATGTCTGGGGTGATATCTCACTGAGCTGGTTTTAGGTTACATGTGCGTCTACATGTGTCAAAACGTATCTAATTTTACACTGAAGATCTGTGTTCCTCACTCAGTGTAATAAGCTTACACACAAAACTGAGCACACACACGACCTTGTGAGAACATTCCTAGAACGAACTCAAAGCACATTTCTTGCTCAACTCTTTATTGACTAGTGTCCATACTAGGAAATGTTACTGTGCATCCCAGCACACATGCTGCATTATTTTCATCTGATTAAAGCTTTTGAATGCTTCGCCTGTTATAAGATATGTGAAAACCACGTTAGCACAGTTTCTGGAAGTGCTTAGATCTCAGAGTGGAGCCTGCTTCTCCAGTTAACTCATTCTGGGTTCTAGTCCTCATTTGCCTGGTCACTAGTTTCAGACATAACTTGTCTGCCCACTCGCCTTGGGCATTCTTTTGGAGTCTTGGTGTTTTCAGCTATTAAAAGAGATCTAGACAAGCTGTTTTAATAATAATAATTGCCGTCTTTTAATAATCTTTTGCCACAGGCTAGGAACCCTGCAAGATGCTTCAAAATAAGTTTCCTTATTTAACTGGCACAACAACCGTATGAGATACAGTATCGTAGAACACTGCCTGTCTTATAAATGAGGAAATTGACATTCAGAATGTGTAGGTCTGAGTTGCACCCTGACTGCCTTGGGTTCCAAAGCTCTAACTGTGATGTTATCCTGTGTACCCATGGGTCCTTGACTTCAGTATGCTCAGAGCAACAAACGGTAAGTTAGGTGTGAATCCTTGAAAGCCAGAGGACTTGATTAGTGTCTTACTTTTCTCTTTCTGTCCAATGCCAAGAACATTTTAGGCTCGGTTGAAATTCAAGCAAAGGGAAGAAAATAAACTAATAACCTTAAGGAGAAGGGTTATTTTGGTCACTCTAGTGAGCTCTCTTTCCTTTTCCACCATATTTAGCCTGCTATTATGCACATGATACACATTCAGTGATTTTTGACTCACTACAGCTAGAAAATATTCAAAAATGATCAATTCTGCCTGGTTAAAAAAAAAATTAGACTCAAAGCTTTCATCAAAACACATCTATTTAATGTGGAGTAACTGATAATCACCAAGAATTTAAGGGTAAGAGTGAATGGTCAGAACCTGGGGGGGTCTGATGAAGATGGTGATGAAGATGATGGAGGTGGTGGTGGTGGCCATGGTGATGATGGGGACGCTGACGGAGGGGGTGACGACCGCAGGCATAGCCTCTGGCGCTGCCTGCCCGGGCTCAGGGCTGCAGTGAAAACAAACTGCGCCTGCCCCCTTCAGAGGCTGCCTCGGCCTCCCTGGCGGTGGAGACTTCAGAGCGGAAAGCCAGGAGCAAGAGGCCCTTCCCGTATTTTCCACCTTTGCACTGGACAAGGTCCCCTTGCCCTTCACCGTGCGGCCGCTCGCCTGGCCTCGCTTGTGCTCCTGGGTAGTGTCTCTCTTCACTGGGGCCTTCAGAAATCACTTCTCTTCCCTTTCCTCAGTCCTATTTTAGCTAGCCTTTTATCTTTTACTTTCGAATGGGGAATAGGAATAAGAAGGGGCCGCTCATTCACCAAAGCATTTGCATACATTCCGTCCGCAGAAATATGTCTCGAATTAGGTAAAGTCACCGTGGACAGCAAAGCCATATGTATCATGATTAACCTGTAAGGTTAGGTCCTCTACCCCAATACCAGTGTTAAAAAAAGTATTCAGTAAAATTTTGGTTTTAATGTATAAATCCAGTGGCCTTTCTCCTGACTGCCAGGAGAAGCCCTTCAGTGAGTAGCTTTAGCCTTGGGAAGGCCCAGATCATTGTTGTATCTATTTTTAGTTAAGAAGCACACATAAGATTATTATTCTATCAAACAAATATTAATATTATGTACCAAGTTTCCAATTATTGTGAAATTAAATTATTTTAGATGGCATTTTCACAGCTGTCCTCTTTATTAAGTATGCTCATCTTTAGTCAGCTAAACTTAAGTATAACTACTTAGCATCGGCCAGAAAATAGATTGGTTGAATCTTTTCTGGTACCAGAAAAGTATTTAGATTACCAAAGATTTTAAGTAATGCTTATTAATTAATATGCTTGATTTCTTTCCACAAAAATATTAAAAACTTGTCTAGGGATTCTCTTATATCCCTTCAAAGTATTGCCAGAATTTCCATTGTAATGTCTGCTTTGTCATCGTGACATGAAGCTAATTTCCATAAGGCTTGGGTTCTAACAGCTGTGACTGCACCTGCTGCTGGAGCGGCCCTCGGGGAGGGGGTCTGGCCCTGGGGAGGACCCACGTAATCTCGTTGGTGGGGGACCAGCCAAAGGAAAAGAAAATGTTTTTTGGAACATTTCGATCATTCTTTCTACTAACATACTGCAATCAGGCGTTCCCTTCCCCAAATCCCTCCCACCTCTCAACCCACTGCAGCCTTGCCCCATCCCTAAACACCACCAAACAGATCTGACCGGGCTGACAGTTAACTACAAAGTGTCGACTTCCGTGAACAGGTTTCAGCTCTTACCTCATGTGACCCCTGCATAGCGCTTGACACTTGGTCATCTTTTTTATGGTCTTTTTTTTTTTTTTTTTGGCTTCCCTGACCCCTTTCTTCCAGTGTGGCTCCCTAAAGTAACTGGGCTCCTATCACAATAGTTTTTATGACATGCATCCTATTTTTAACGACATTAATATCAACTGTGTATTGATATGTTTATCTTTTAGAAAATACTGAGAATGTCTTTTCATAAGGAAATGCTGTCTTCTTTAAAAAAGAAAAAAAAAATTCTTAGCAATTTGCTAGAGGCCTGCATGTTTCAGACGTGGAGCAGCCAGGTCCCTCATAAGGGACGAGAGGGACCCCTTCGTACACTCAACAACAGCACCCAGACTGCAGTAGCATCTGACTGCTGTTAGGAAGTTTAGAGTTCTTTTCCTGTTTTGAATGCTCATTCCTGTTTTGAAGTGTTGACTAAGAGAACGGATTTGTTGGCAGACTTTTGCCTCTGGAGTTCAAGTACCTGGTGTTGACTGACCGTCTGCTGTAAGCGTAATACTGTAGGGGGCAGAGGAGCTACTGATAACTCTGAGAATAATACGATGAAGACTTAAACACACGAAAAGATGAAATCGTGAGGTGAAGTTCAGAAAAGGCAGGGAGCTCCATAATCTCAGGTTAAGATTGTCTAGAGTTTAGGCTGGGCTTTGAAGGGTGAACAGAATTTGAAGGACATTCCCCGGGGCAAGAATAAAAACTTGGTCGACAGTAGAGGCGACAGAGTAGGACTGTGCCAGTCTCATTAATTTTGTTTAATTCAATCACAGTATCGAAAACGTATTGTCTTGTGAGTATTTTGCTAATTAAAGGATACAAGAAAAATAAGGAATAATCTTTACTCGCATGGAATATAACAGCCTGGGAAGCGAGAAACAAGGTGGACAGAACTATTGTAAGAGAATAGATTTCTGTCAATGGAAGTTATATTCCAACCTTTATTTAACCTGCTGAGCAACAGATATGGGGGCAGAACGACCTGGGTTTCAGCTTTACCTGTGCGTCTTCCGGCCTGTGCACCCCTGTCTTCGTTTCTTCCTTGCCTGTCTGTCCTGCGTGGCCTCTCAGGGATGTAACTGGCAGCTCTCCACCCGCAAGCTCCTCCCAGCAGGTCAGAGAGCCCTTTGCGGCCGGCCGGCAGCCTCCCCACAGCGACGGAGCCTAGGCCAGCTTTCGTACCAGCCTCGCGTCCTGTGCTCCCTAAACACCCACGAGGCCACTTGCACCCGAGTCCAGGTCCCCAGGCCCCAGCTCTCGCTGTCTCTCTGCCGGCATTGCCTCTCCTGTCTCACCCGCTGAATTGGATTCCACTGGCCTGACTCCTCAGAACCACATGTGCACTTAGCATTTCTGTGGGAGGAGCTCACTCCCGTCACTTGGGGAGGTGACCAACTGTCTCGGTTTGCCTGGGGCTGAGGGGATTCCTGGGACACAGGCATTTCAGTGCTCAACTGGGAAAATCCAGCTGAAGCAGGAGCGGTCCAGACCTCTCGTGCACCTCCAGCCCTTGGTGCTGACGTCTCCACACATCTGCTGCTTATCCTAATCCCCGTCCACTAGTCTTCTCAGTAGTCTCAGGGCTAAGAGGTGATACAGTACATGAGAGCTGAGTTCCTGAGCGAACCAGTGAACACTGAGTGGTAATGCCAAGGCAGTTTCCAGTGAAAAACCACGCAGGCAAGGACTGTAGCAGGGTGAGGGGTGCTCGGTTAGGGGTGCTTGGGAGAGGGGGTGGGGAACCTGCCGTCTGAGATTCAGGGCCCAGAAAGTCCTCACTGAAAAGGCGACATCTGAGAAGAGACTGCTCAAGGGGAACGAGCCGTGAAGGCGTCTGGGGAAGAGTTGCCAAGGCAGGGGGAGCAGGAGGTGCTGAGATCCCGAGACACACCTGCCTGGGTGTTCCAGGGACAGCAATGGGGTAGAAGCAGGCGGGGACGCGGGCTGAGGCAGGAGCTGCTGCCGGAGAGGTGGGGCAATGGCAGGTTTCCTGGACCCCGGGGGTTAGAGTGGGGAGCAGGGGGTGCGCGGCACTCACTCCCCGTGAGGTGCCTTTAGAAGCAAAGGGTTGCATTCTTTAATTCAAACGTCCTCAAATCAGATTGCACAAGGCTCATGTTAGCTAATTAAGGAAGCCAATTTCTACTTTGAATTATTTTTTGAACTTAGATGGATCATCTTGTAAGCTTATTCTTTCTGTCTCGGGAAAGACTTGCCCGGTAACGCAGCAGGAACTCCAGCTGTCAAACCTAAACAGCTTGACCATTTCTCAGATTTCTATCTTTCACGTCTCTAAATCGTTCGGCTGGGGCTTTGAGCAAAGCTGGATCAATACTCTTGTAAACCTATGGCGTGCTATTGACAGTTTACAAAGAGCAAAAGGCCTGCCATACTTGCTAGAAGTTGTTAGTCGACTTCAATCATTTATTCAGCAGTCATTTACTTTGCATCTACCACATCGTAGGACTTGTGTTAGGTGCCGGGAAGACAAAGACACCTAGAGGCCCTTTCTTCAAAGATGGCCGCACCAAGAAGACAGAGCGCTTATCGCCAAGGAGGTCAGGGAAGGACGGAGGGTTCGCATTCGGCCACCAGCTCCGCGAGGAAAGGATGCCCTCTGTCTTGTTCATGCAGCACAGAATGTAGCAAGCGGAGGTGCCTAGTAAAAATGTGAGGAGTGAATGAGTGAATGAATAAATGATTGACGGGTTGAGAAAATGGTCGAGCAGAGTGTGGCGGGGGAATGAGGCTTGTTGGGTTGGGGGCGGTGTGCCCTACTGGCAGGGAGCCCAGGATGTGCGCAAGGTAGGGAGGTTTGGAAAAACATGATTCTGTCTCAGCAATAATTTCAGACTTTCATTTAAAGTGGTCTTCCAAGTCCACACGTGAGATGTAATTATTGATACATATGCTTCTTTTCAGTGTGTTTCTTACAAATATGTAGACACCTAGCAGCCTCCTAAAACTTTATTGGTATATATGTGTATATATTAACCGGTTGAAATGTCTACATTTTTAGTATAAAGCACTTTGTTGCCCAATTTCTTTTTAAAAAGTATATTCATAAACAATAATAACTCCAAAATTAGAAGATATTATTATCATGACAATACAAAGATTAATTCACCCAAGTAAACTTAGTGGGGGGGAAAATTACAGATTTTGCTATACAGTAAAATGAACTATTTTTTTTCTATTAGTTGTACAGTTAAACCTTCATCAAGGTGTAACAAGCCCTGAAAAGCGATTTCAATGGAATAACAAAAGAAATGGAATAAAATTCATTTAAAACTGGTTCACACCAGCTCTCCCGCATGTACTATTAATGGCTAAGATCAAGTCACAGAACATTATATTGAGGAGAAAGGGTTTAGTGAACCCTGGAAATGGGGTTTGATTCATGCCAGCAAAGCCGCCTTTTCACCGCCTGAGATGCTGCGGAAGAAAGCCTCCGCCTTTCACCGCCGTTTCTAAGGGAACCCCCGATAGCACAGCTTCAGAGAACAATTTGGTTGTTAATGAGAAGTGGTTCTCTGGGCGGTGGGAAAGTACTGGATGGAAGAAAAGGCTTCCAGATTTGGCCGTGAGTCTGTAAAAAAAGTGTTTACTGTCTACAGTTACGTTCCTGAAATTTCTACATACATCAAACATTTGTAGGTCCTATTTCACAAACATTCTTGCTTATAAATGTATTTTTTTTAAAATCTAGGGCAGCAGAGAAGTTTTTTGTGATCATAACTTGCAAGTGTGTTCAAACAAGTTGCCTTCCAGAATCTTGGCACTCCATTCAGTCTTCCCATCTGCTTTGGAATTCTAACATTCTAGAATTCATATATTGTTATCACTGAATTATAAGTATATTAAATTAACTGGCATAAAAGATATTTAAAATCCAGCAATATACTAGCGTACTTATATGTTCTTAACTCCATTTTTAACATGTATTCTGAAATGGCCAATAAGTTGTATTTATTTTACTTCTTTTAAGTTCTCCCTCAAAAGAAAGTAATTAATTTCAGTATTTTAGCCATCATTCTTTTACAGTAATTTCAAGATTAAATTTTAATATCTAACGAAGCACTAAAACTTGTTAAAAAACATTAACTCTTAGATATACTCTAAATTCTCTAACTGTACCCATTGAAATCAGATCCCAAAACAGTCATATCTATATTTTCTCAGTAACCTTTAAGTAATGGGACCAAAGTAAGAAATTCAAGCAATAATTTCAAGTCGATCTTCATCTGCATCCTGGTTCAGAAGCATGAATGAATATATGGCAGGAAGCAAAAATGTGACCACCGTCCATAAGTCCAGAGGAGAAGGCGTGGAAATATTTCTCGCCTGGGAGAGTTTCAAGTTGGTGGGTCTGTGTAAAAATGTAGTGGTTGTTGTCACTCGAGAGCCTGTGGCGCATCACGGTGCCCACGGCTGCCACCAGCCATCTGTCCTGCCGTCTGTTTTCTGCCTCGGACCTCGGCACCACTCGGAGTTGCCAAGAGTCTTCTTGTCCTCACTCGCTCTCCTCATTTGACCCCCACTCCTTCCTCTTTTTCCTCTGGCCTTTGAAATTCCTCCACTTGGGACAGCTGCTTTCATTTGCAGCTCTGCTTTGCACAGGGAAAAGTCCTGCCAGCGAAGGAAGAAAAAGAAGAGGACCGGGAGGGTTGCCAGCGCTCCCATGTGTCGAGGCCCCCTGGCAGCGTGCTTCAGGATCTCCCCCTCGCTGGCCGGTGGACCAAGAAGAGTTCGGCCATTGGAGGCTGACGCCAGGTGACCTGGGATGATCGAGGGCCCTGCGGCCTCAACTGGGAACCCGCAGCAGGGAGCTGGGCAGAAGGGCGGTGGGCAGTGCTGTGCACAGGGTGCACCCACCCCTCCACCTGCCGAGGCACCCCGTCTGCCGTGGGCTCCGTCAGAGATAGATCTGTGCTCTTGTCAGTACTGCCTGGTGACAGGGGACGTATATGTGCTGTTTGGTTATGACATTTTAGAAGGCTGGGATAGACCTGTCCTACCCTCCCTTATCCTAACAATACACGAACTTGGAAGGCGGAAACTTCTCTCACTTTCCCAGGGGCACGTGATGGATAAGCATGGGTCCGACACTGTTTCCTAGAAAGTAGTTCATGAAGAGAATGAGGGAAATGCGTGTCCTAAATCAGCAGAACAACAAGCAAGCTCTCATAGTTGCGGCCTCAGTGCCCGCATACATGATTCTTCAGGCTTAGTGAGGATGTCTTTGAGAGAGTGGGAAGCAGACGGAATCCTGGTCTTCACCGAGAAGGCATCGGGGGTTTGATTGACGGCTCTATCTGAGTGCTGTGCCCAGCTTAGAAAGGTAGTTTCTGCCTCGGCACATCTGACTTGTTTCTACTTCTTTTCCTCCTCCTTCTCCCCCAGCACCCAGCACAGCACCACAGGGTGGCTCCCAGTAAGGCTACAACCTTGCTGGGTGCTGTAGGCCTCCGCGTTAGACTTGAAAGGAGTATTTGTCTTCACTTACGTAACCACGCTGCCGTTCATGCTGACAAGTGTGGAGCTGAACAGAGAAACTACCAACTGAAGTACCTCCCCCTGATGACCTTACTCGAGCGCCACTCACTGCGTGTTTTTCTCAGAGCTGGACCCGCAGAGGCAGGAGCCACACGAGGGCTGTAAACAAGGGCACGTGAAAAGAAGGAGCCACTGTATTTGCTGAGTCAAGACCGAGTAAAGGGGTGGGTCACATTCCCCTATCTGGGAAAAAACCTGAAAATAGTTCCTGTCTCGATGTAAATTCAGTTCGAAATGCTCTAAGGGCCTAGCGTACGCTGAGCCTCCTAGTGACTGCGAACGCAGGGATAGCCGAGGTACCCCACCCGTGGAGCCGCCGTACCAGACTTGTGGCAGCCTCTCCCCTCCTCGGAGTTTGGAGGGTTTTAGATAGTTCCTCTAGATTTCTGGCTCGTTGAACAGCCCTCTCGGGGATGTCCTCCTTCCTGGTAGAGGGCAGGCCTTGGGGACACGATGATGAATGAGACAAGGGGCCCTGCCCTCCAGCAGGTCCCAGTCCAGGGGAGGAGAGGGACGTGTAAAAGAGGAATTATAACACAGTTTTTATATAACTGAGCAAACGATATTCCCTCCGGGACATTTAGCCCCTGACATTGGTAGAGCTAGCCAGTTAAATGAGAACCCAGGCAGAGTGCTTAGGGCACTGCCTGGCGACCTAGAGCCATCCCACGAGCGCCGCCCAGCTCCGTGCGCGCCGTCGGCCCTGCCTTCCGCTTCAGCATCTCCTGTCCGTGCGGAGGGCGAGTCTGGCCCTTCCGCACCTGGCCTCTTCAAATGCCTCACTAACCTGAGTCGGTGTATTTTCCAGGGAACTGGAATGCCTTGTGTGGTAGTATGTCCTTGTCGCCTACACATTCTTGCACGGCTCCTAAATATCACGTGTGGCAATGAACACAAAAATGTATTAGAAATTGTCTGTCACTTGAGAGAAAGTGGAAGCCTTTGTATTCTACGTCCACATTTCCATTTCAGCAGATTTTGGGGTTTTTTTTTTTGTGAGTACTGAACTTTATAATGAAACTTTTCCATTGAAACAAGGTGAGATTAAGTGGGTTCTGGTCCAGATGACTGTCTGATGCTACTGTGAATAGTCAATTAACTTTTAGATCGGGGTTACTTAACCTTAACACTATTGACGTTTGGGACCAGGTAATTCTCTGTCAGGGGAGCTGTCCTGTGCATCAAAGGATGCTTAGCGTCATCCCCGGTCTCTACCCACAGACGACAGCAACCTCCGAGTTGTAACAGCCAAAACTGACTCCAGGCATTGCCAAATGTCCTCTAGGGAGTAATGTCACCCCAGCTGAGAACAAGTGCTCTCAGTCACCTGGCCTTGGGTGGTAAGCCACAGTGCACATTGACCACGACGTGGCTCTTCTTCCAGCCGGTGTAGGTGTTCAGGCAGCCACGTGCCTGTGTGTCTCGGTTGCCCGATCTGTACGAGGTGCCGACAGCAGCAGGACGTGTCAGATGGCCCTGCCTTGAAGTAACTCCCAGTCCAACACTTTGTAGGTTCAGTAGGCTTTTCAGGTTTTGTACACGCGTCATGTGAATCTTAGTAACACTGTGAGGCACTGCCTTGAGCCTTTCAGCTAGCTGCAGTAAATATCCCAAATTAGGCATTGTTACGTGGTATCGAACACCTTCCGAGCAGCGGATGCCCCCTCTGGTTTACTTTAAACTTGTCATTTAATATTCTTTGATCCTTGTGCATGGAATTAATGGAAATTTCTTACTTTGTTTTACTACTGGAATATACTTATTGATTTTTTTCCTCCAAATATTTTATAAACCAACACTTGTGTTCTGGATTTGGGGATAAAAACAGCACCTGTCCTAATACACAGAGCTCTCATTGTTTGGACAGCTGTTTATACTCTGGACATTTGTATGTGCACATTCAATTTTAAAAGAATAATTGTGTGATGAAAAAGACCTTATAATTGTGTGACTGAAGCTAAACTGAGTGTTCAGCTCACTATCAAGTATATAAAAACCTTAAAAAGCAAAAAATAGCCTCAAATCCTGTAACTAAGCATTATGATTAATTTAAAGTCAGTATGGAGGAACATAACATTTAATATTGCATTTGAACAGGTAAGCTATTTGGACAATATAGTTAAAAATAGTTAAAATAGTTAAACAGTAATAAAATAATTACTGTCTACCAGTATAGCATCCCTCTGGCATTTATCTTGTCCTTTGTATGTATCAAAGTAATTCAAGTCTTAATTAATAAGCTCTATCAAGAATCTGAGTTTTATGGGGTTTTATTTTATGTGTTACTAGCAGAGAAACTTCAAGGATGTGTAGTTATTTTTACTTTTAATATTTCTTTGATGACTGAAGGCTTTTCTGTGAAGACTTTTATTTTGCAAACCCAGCATTCTTACATATCCACACCCACATGTCCTGAGCGCTTACCAAACGCATGTGGCCTGAGAACCTCCTCCGGAGTCCCAGGGAGGCCCAGACCCCGACCCAAAGCGGCGCTCCCCCGGGCCGGCGCACTCGTCTTCTCCACGACACCGCGGGGCTCAGCCAGCACTCTGTGGGCGCTACGGGGCGCGCGCAAAAGACGGGGACCCGAGCCTGTCTTACACCTGACGCAAAGACCAGCGCCATGGGGATTAAAGACTTACACGTAAGACCCGAGGCCGCAGAACCCCTGGAAGAAAACGCAGTGGTCCATCAGGCAGTGACCCCAACACTCGGCAACAAGGGCAAAAATAAACAAGTGGGACTGCATCGAACTACAGAGTTTCTGCACAGCTAAGGAAACCATCAGCAAAATGGAAAGGCAACCTACAAAATGGGAGAGAGTATTTGCAAAACATTTATCTGATAAGGGGTTAATATGCAAAATATTCAAGGAACTCCTATAGCCGAAAGCAAAAAATAAATACATAAATAACCTGATTTTAAAGTGGGCAAAGGACCTGAATAGACATTTATCCAAAGAAGACATACAAA
>PVJD01011153.1:0-48315 GCA_004026545.1 Mormoops blainvillei | reverse complement strand
GGGGAGGGCAGGAGTTATGATGTCTTTTGAACCCCTGGATCTGGCTGTGCCTTAGGCAAGACTTGGGCAAGACTTGTCCATTTGAATTCTCAGTACACAAGGCAGTAGCATTCCCCTTTTTACTCAAGCTATTTTGGGTTGTGTATCTATCACTCATTTTCAATGGAAAACATTGTGACTAATACTTCATGTGCTCACTCACAGTTACACCTGTGTGTACAAGGGTGGACAGAAGATGAGTCTCTTTTAGCACTGAGTAAAATGTGACTTTTTAGGACCTTCTTGCAAGCTGCCTCAAGGAAGGACAGGAGCCCTTGGCAGAGTTGCTCAAACCTTCTCATTTCGGGGTCTCAACTAAATATCTTCCCTGCATCCTGCCCCACCATCTCCTTCCTTTCTTCTTTCATCTCTTTTTGTCTTTTTCCCTAAATAGGCTCAAAACTCTTTCTTGAAAAAAAAGTCTTCTCTCCACCCAGTTACCCTTTTAAATTACATCTTCACTCTCCTACCCTTCACCAAGAAACTGCTTGCAAGAGAATACATGTGCCTCTTCATTTCCTTATCATAGACACACCACCAATCAGCCCTGTGCAACCAGGTTTTTACACCCACCCTTCTAGTAAAACTGTATCTGCATCTGCCAGTGGTTACCACGACCTCCAAGTTGGTCAACTCTCCATGGCCTTTTCCGGGTCTTCATTCTCATTGCTCTTTCTGAAAACTTTAACCCGGCCAGCCATGCCTTTCTCATCTTCCTTGGCTTCTGAGATACCTAATAGTTTCCCCACCTTCCTGGCCATTTCTTCTGGGTACTGAATTATCTGCAAAACCTCTACGGGAGAGTGATAAGATGAGGGTCAATGTTTGACCCTCAACAGGTTGTTAGTCTTCAAGGGAAGCCACTCAACTGGTTGTTGGTCTTACCTCTTCAAAATTCCATAGGAAAGGGCCCATCACTTAGGTTGCTCAGAACAACCTAACGCTAGTTGAGAAAAATTGATTTTTTAGGCACAATTTTATAGTGGGAACTGTTTATTCCTTTATGTTATCTGAGCACCTGAATAGTGTCTACAAATATCCACAGTATTTACCTGTCCAGGTAGCTCTCCTCTATTCAAACCAGAGCTTTCACTTGAAGCCTTAAAATGGATTGGCTAGAAAGACCAATCCTGTATCATGACATGAAGTGTATACAGTACAAGCAACAGTTATTTTAAACATACGTCACAACCATATAATTAAAGGGAGGTTCCTTTGTTAATGACCATTCTCTCTTTACCTGGGTATTGGGGAAAACAATGGTTGGTTTGTCTGTACAAAGTTCAGGCACTTGGCCCTCCTTTAGCACGATTTTTGACTTTATGAAAAGAATTATTTTCTCATGAGGAAATGGGCATACCCTATGGGTTCTGAGCAGATTCTAGTCTCACTTTTTCCTGTGGAGAGTAATATAGCAGATTTGCATTCTGTTTCATCTCTATTTACACTTCAGTTTTGCTTAGGGACCCTTGTGTCATGGTTGTTGGGAAAACAGCCCACACACACATGCTTGGAGGAAGCAGGCAATGATCAAGACCACATTTCAGCTTACAACCTGCTTTATTAAGGAAGGTCCTTCAGACACTTTTATTAACAGCAGATATATAAGCTTAGCAAGAGCACCTGTCAAAGTCACAGTTCTCATTGTTTTTGTGAAGTCAAAGAAGGCAGAGAACACAGTGGTGGGGGCTTAGCATCAAAACAATGACAATCAAGTGGCCGGCTTTACGCCTTTTATCAAACATAACCGTCACCCCCTCTGCTTCTGTTTTCTGAAGAATGAAGAGAAGTTGGGATTCAAGGCTTGATGTGAGTATAGACCACATGTACCACTTGTTCGGATAGCAGACAAGGCCCCTGCCCCTACTCGGACTTGGACAAAACAGTGGCTATGTCCTCTCTGCCGATCCTTCTCACCTCTGACCTTCATCTAGATCTTGAAGTGTCTGACTCTGCCGGGGCAAGGGCGGACCAGTGGCTTGGTAGCAGCGGCCATGTCAGGCTGCACCGCCGTGTGTGCTTTCCCCACTTGGAACACCTCTCCTGAGGCTGACTCCACTGAGGCCACACCCGTGAAGGTGTGTCGAAGGTCATAGTGTGCCCGATTCACAGGTGCAGGTGGTGGGGGAGGTGCCACCACCAGGGGTCCCACCACCATGGCAGCTGCTGGTTGGTCAGCAGGAGGAGGTGCAGGCACAGCTGAGGCCACCTCAGGGGTGGGTGCATTGGTGTCTGGCTGAGGCTGCGGTAACACAGGCTGGAGAAAGAACCATTTCCTTAGGTTAGCAAGCTATCTTTCTCCTCCCAGACAAAGCCACCCATGCTTCTGGGTGGAAGCCCACCATATTCTCTCAAAGTAATGATTGTTATTTGCAGGGAATCTGGCAAAAAAAAAAAAAAAAAAAAAAAAGGACTACCTAGGAGCAAAGGATTGTCATCAGAGCTGAGGAGAGGGTAACTGGCTTATAGTAGCTCCTTCTCACCAATTGTCTTGGGGATCGTGGACTTACACCTGCCCCACAAGAAAAGCACCCCACTTGACAGCTAACCTTCACCAGCAGTGTCACCCACTTTGTCATCCACATCTGCAGCCACAGGGAGCTGCTAGGCAGACCTGACCATCTTATCTCTGCAACACAGAAAACCACTCCTACTCCCCGCAAATAAAAAGGTGGCCTTGTCAACTACTTGCTAGGATGGTTCTGTCCTGTAGGCACCAGTTCATGGGAAGGGAAGGAATAGCTGAAATACCCTTCCATTTGTTGATGGCTCCATATAACCCAGTAGTACTTATCATTGTGGGGCTCAAAGGGACAGGGTAGCAAATGCCCTATAGTTATGAACACACTGCAAAAATGTCCAGGGGTCTTTGACTTCTGAAGATTAGGGCAAGTGTATCCATGATGCCATTACCTGTGTTTGGAACATTGTACAAGTCACTTCAACATCTTCCCCACCAAAGCTCGGAGTGAGTGTAGCCTTACAGAATCCATATTGCTGCCACAGAAAGACAGGAATTATTTGAACTGGTTCGATAAGTGGGTTTCTGGCCCCAGTTTCACTGATACTCCAACACATCAAAGGGAAAATAACAAAAAAAACAAAAACCTCGAATTCTTAATTCCTTTTTTCAAATGTATGTTTTCTAAAGTTTACAGTCTCTACTTACAGAAGATATATGAAATATAATCCTTTATAATATATGGAAACAGAAATGCTTTGAGAGTGGAAAAAATCATGCATAATCCCCCAAATGGTGAGAGCTTCTATTAACATCCCTGTCTTTCTTTCTCATTTTAAAATACTGCTAAATATCATTTAAAAATTGAAATCATTGTGACTATACCATTTTGTATTCTTCGTTTTTCACTTACTATAATATGAGAGCATTTTCTTACATCACTCATTATTCCTTGAAAACATGTTTTTTACTGTCTGTATAACTTTCTATTTACTGATGTGCCATATTTTATTCTATGACTCTCCCCTGTTAGACATTCAGATCTTTTGGGGGTCATTTTGCATCTGTGATAAATCATCTTTATATATATGTTTTAAATTATAAAACTATTTTATTTTTTCTTTTTATTTATTTATTTTTTAAATTTTATTTTTCAATTACTGTCAATATATATATTTTTAGATTTTATTTAATTATTCTTAGAAAGAGGAGAAAGATTGAGAGAAACATAGGTGCGTGAGAGAAACATAGGTGCGTGAGAGAGACATTGATCGGTTGCCTCTCTTACATGCCCTGACTGGGGACCAAACCTGCAACCCAGGCATCTGCCCTGACTGGGATTCAAACCAGTGCCCTTTCACTTTGTGGGATGATGCCCAACCAACTGAGCTACACCAGTCAGGGCCAATTACATTCAAAATTACTTTGCGTTAGTTTCATGTGTATATAGCTATATTTCTGTCAAACATCTCTGATGATCTCTTTAAGCTAAATTCCTAGAAGGCGGCATTACTGGCTCAAGGACTTGAAGGATTTCACAACAGAGGTATATCTAGAAAATCTACACTTCACAGCCCCAGCAACAGGGCGTGATTTGGCTTAGTTAGGAACAGTCTGTTTGTCCAGGGGACTCCAGCAGGTGAGATGATTCGGGGACAGCTCTTAAATGGAGAAGAAAGATATATGAAGGAATGGCTGAAATACCCTTCCATTTGTTGATGGTTCCATATAACCCAGTACTACTTATCACTGTGGGGCCTAGAGGAAGGCCTGGCATGACCTGGCCCCCACAGGGAGTGGGAATTTTGCACTATGATCTCCTTTCCACTGCGCCAAGCTACTAGCTTGCTCTAAGGATGCTCTGTTCTATGGCCAGCTTTGCCAACTCAGGGCCTGGTCCACTCACCTTTTGTGCCGGCAAGTTACACTTGGCTGGGTCTGTGACCTCTTTAGTAACACAGTCAGTGGCAACCACTGCAAACTCCACGTAGGTTGAAGTTGGAAGAGGCTGGTGAGAATAAATGAAAATGCTCATGAGGCAACATGACAGCATGAAAAAGGCAGGGAAGGAGAGGCTGGAGAGAAGTAGCAAGAGCCATGGCATTGCACACTCCAGGAAGCACACCTCACAGAGGCCACAGTGAGTGGTCAGGAAACATGGCCCCAATGGGTGGCATGGGGTGGTTATTGTGGCCTCATGTTCTGAAGTGCTTGTATAAGGAGGTCAGAAGTGGGCCTGCCCTAAAGGACGTGCAGGTGTCCACTGCTCATCATTCAGGGCAGAGTAAATTTTCAAACAGGAAGCAGGAGCCCAGAGACCAACCTTACGCTGATTTGAGAACCCTGCCTCCCGCGCCGCAGCCTTCCCTTTTGGGGCTGCACTTTGAGATCCCGGGTTCAGGTTACTCCAAGGGGTGGGAAAGTAAAGAGAAATCAGTACCTCTCCCACCAATTGTATAGAGCCAGCTCAAATGAAAAATAGAAAGGAGAAGAGGGAAGATATTTATGCTTTTCTTCTTTGTAGTTCTTGAGGAGCATAAGGATACTTACAATAATAAAATATCTGTTATTCAGTACAGTCTGGGGGTGGGTGTGCTCTGAGAAGCACATATTCTGGCTAATAGAATTACCCCCTATACAGTGCATTTCCAAGAATGCCATGGCTGGTATCCAGAAAACCAGTTTTCTTAAATATTAGAATTCTATTGCATTCAAATATGCTAAACTATCCATAGTATAATTTGATTTTTTTCACTGATTCAAAAGGCATTTTGGGACCCCGCCATTATATGCC
The DNA here is from genome assembly GCA_004026545.1 of Mormoops blainvillei. Lineage (NCBI taxonomy): Eukaryota > Metazoa > Chordata > Mammalia > Chiroptera > Mormoopidae > Mormoops > Mormoops blainvillei. Next base: position 43,021 of record PVJD01011153.1, on the reverse strand, counting down.
TGTCTGTGTGAGTAGGCTCATGCCTTTATAAGTATCAATTATGAGAGTGCTTCAGATGGTCAGTGATGATGGATGATAAAGGTGTGGCGACCCATGAATTTCCAGTGAGTGCTTCTGGGTAATGTGGGAACTCCTACCCCCTGAAAAGCAAGTACTGGTGTTAACTAGAACTGAGGAACTGGGAACAGACGGCGTCTGGCTGTTTTATGTTAGAGTGGCTCAGCATGGAGGAGGCACTGAGAGTTCTTTGGGTCCATGTGACACCCAGGGTCCTCATACCCGCCACAATTCTTCTCCGCTTTTTTCCTACCACCCTCCTTGCCTTCCCATTGCTGCCCCTGCACCTGCTCTGTCCCTCACTGCTCCCTCATCACGTGCATTCCCTAAGTGCCACCAAACCACCCACTTTGTCAAAAGGTCTCAGTCTTACCACAAGTTGAGCTCGGGTAACTTCCACAAGCTGTAAGTAGGAGCCGTTAGTACGAGTGTTGAGAGTTTTCAGTGCAGCATCTACAGCGTGCACCACATTGGTGTCGTTAAACGGAGCCAGCACGGGGCAGTCGCCGCACAACTTTCGCACGTCCTCTGCGGAGTCTAGGCACAAAGAGAAGAAACGGATCCTGCTGTAATTCTCAGCGGCGTTCACCCCAGTTCTGCTTATTTATAAAGGGCTAAGACATGATCCAAATGGCTGTAGGTGTCTTCCCTGCTTCTTACTAAACCTTCAGGTGGCTCCGGTCATGCTGACATTCCTGCAGGCGTTCCTCTCTCAACAAGGGACAATTTTCACCTCCAACAAGAAACAGCTCCCTGAAAGTTTTACAATCCCAGAACCCAGGAAATTTGTCTGCTTCTTTTCCTCACCATCAAAGTGTCTAGAACTACTCACATTAATAACAATGCGGGTTCCTTCCTCACTCTCTCTACAAGGACAAACCGAGTAAGAAGAATTATCTCTACCTGGATTGGAATCACATTTTGCAAACACCACCGAAAACTGGCCGTCCTGTTTCAGCACATGGAAATCACAGTCTCCTTCCACAGCCTAGAGAAATAAACCCATAGCAAAGGCCTTGGAAGAGGGCTGGCCTTTCATTTCTCACCCCCAGTAGCAGTGAGCCCCTCAGGCATGGCTGTCAAAAGTGGGCCTCACAAAATCACCTTCACTGGATGATATTGGCACGTTACACTCTGTGGTTGCAGGGGGGCTACAATAATAAAGTTGAACTGTTGCAAAAGATCAGCCCTAGGGAAGGAGGCTTCAAATGGCAGTTTAAGAAACTGCACACTGGCTAGCCATGAGGGCAGGCTGGGCAGCTGGATAAATGGGCCTGCTCTCTGCAGAACCACGATGGAAATGGCTGGGCCACACCCCTCCCCACCCCACCCCGCAGTCACCCTAAGAGTGCCACTCACATGCGCTGTCAGGGACCGCACAGAGCAATTGACCAGAGGGGTGGGGTCCAGCACATGGCAGGTGGTTTCCAGCGTGTCGATTTCAATCTCAAACACTTCTCCCACAGGCCTCTGTGGAGACACAGAATGAAGAGGTAAGCAGCCTATTGCCCTGTTCTGTTGATTAGGCCAAAGTGCGAGCCCCCATTGGGCTTCAGCCCACCCCCTGCTGGAGAGGTAAGGGAAGTCATTTCTCCTGTGAGTCCATCCCGCTCTGATCTGCCCTGTGGACCAGACCCCAGAAGGACCTCCTGGTCCTCCTCTGCTGGCTGGGCAGGTGCTCAAAGAAGGGAGCATGGGCCTGCATGGGGTGATGGACCCCCAGTCATCACTCTGAGCTCTCTTTGGAAGCTAAAAGTGAGTGCTGATACCTATTTAATTTTTAAAATTTCTCCCTTCAAGCAGCTTTGAAAAAGTCAGCTTTGGATTTTTCTCAGTTAATCAGCAAAGTAAGGTGCTGTAGAATAATACCTTATTATTCCACTTACAGTATCTCCTTTATCTTCTCCATCCCTCCAACAACTTCTTTTTTTCTTCCCTCTCATTGTCTACTTTCCTTCCTTCCCCATTTCCTTTTCCTTCCTAAAGGAAAAGTCCTTGGATTTGTCTTTGGCTTGTAAATGCCTGATGCAAAGCCGCTGCCCTCTACCACCCCCTGGGGATGGTGAGGAGGAAGAGCCTTGCCTCTCTGACAGTCAGGAAGATATGTTCTAAGTCCCTAACATAGACCAGAAGGAATTGTGGGGGAGGTAGTGAAAGGGGGACTCGTAACACTCCTTGGAATTGTTCTTGCCACTTCGCCTCTTTCTGTGTCCTTTCTTCAAAACCTGGAAAATCAAGAAGATGTAAGTATGCCCTTTTTTATTTCGCCCCAGTTCTTCTTGCCTCTCATATCTGTTCTGCCTTATTCACTAGTACCTGAAGCCTCGGAACCTCCTCTCCTGGAGAAGGCTGTGTTTTATGATGTGCAGATGTGCCCCAGTTAACTTCCTGAAAACACTCAGAGCTGCAGGGAATGGGGGCTGTGCACCCCTGGGTTTCTCAAGGAGAGTAACTCTCCAGCTCTGCCTTTCGTCTGTCTGTTACTTTTCTTCACATATGCACATTGTGTGTTATTTCCCCAAACAGAGTTTTCTCTGAACTTCAGTGCAGTTTCAGAGCTCCTCAGATCCATCTGAGACAAGCCTGATTTTAGATTATTTTATCCCAGTAGGAGATCAGATGTTAGTCAGTCTGGACATCCTGAGGTTTACCTTATTTTCCTTTCTAGATTGTAAACCTCTTGTGGGCACTATGTCTTTTCTCATTTTTGTATTGGGTTGAACCATTAAAATGCCACTATTGGACTGCTTTTAATATACAAAAATGGCAATTTCATATGATTCAACCTAATATAGCATCTGATACTGGTTCTTGCCCACAGAAGGATTGTGATCAACATTTGCTGAAATAATTATTCCTCATCAGATATACAATCTAATTTCAAAATAGTCAGTAGACAGATGCCTTTCCTCCACCTCTCCAAACATCTCCACTGATCCCCAAAGCATATTTTTTTAGCTTGATCATTATTGTCACCGACTACCTTGGTTTCTTGTTTAGCACTGTGTGGAAGTAAATCTCATTTATGCCAAGATTTCTGCCTGGGCTGTGAGATGTGGGAGGCAGCTTTGTATAGAGGAAGGAACACAGGTTTGGAACCAAATCCCAGACCAATACTCACTAATTATATGAAGTTGGGCAAAACAGTAAATAAATAAAATAAAAACCTCAAAAAGCTCCCCCTGCAATTTGTCAGATTCTTGGTTTCCTCTTCTGTAAGACAAAGACAATACCTATCACATAGGACTGGGGGATGGGAGGAGTTAAGGAGATGATACATGTGAAAAGACCTGGCACATGGTAGGTAAATTGTCAAATGCTATTTTCTTTCACTCCCAGTCTTCATCCAGAGAAACAGAAGCAAAGAAAGGTAAGTGATTTCCAATTAGTGATAATTTGGCAACTAGAATCCAGTCTCTTGCACTCAGCCTCAAGCTGCACCTCCTCCCTTTGATCTTCAAAATATCCTTTTCTTCTACAAATCTCCCCAACGCCCAGCACTTTCCCTGAGACTCATGACTACAGAACATGACATGTCCTCTCTTGCCCTCCACTTGCTCCCGCCCTCCCTCCTGGGAAGAAATCAAAGTTTACCCCTCCGCAGTTTCATTTGTGCTGGCAGGTAGGATCTTCTGAGATGCCCAGCTAAGCCCCACAGCAGGTTCACTTACCCGAGGCCACACCTTCACCTTGTCAATCTGGTTCAGGGTGTGCTTGTAGCCCCGATCACGGTGCTTGTTGATATAGTCCACGGCCACCAGGGCTGCTTGCTCTGCTTCTGGATCATCGCAGTTCAGCTCTCTATAAACCATACCTAGACCAGGCGGGACAGCGTGGCAGCCCCAGAGCTGGGTAAGGCAGAGGACCAGAACAAGGCCCTTCATGGCTGCTCCAGAGAGGCCCTGCGAGGTGGGCAGGTGCTGGGGGATTCAGAAGTAACCCAGGTGCTCTGCTGGGAAAGGTAGACAAATGGAGGGGCCAAGGGCTTTATTTATCTGTCAAAACCTCCCAGAGGAATTGCACAAGGGCATGGGATGACTTCTGTTGTGGTTCCAAGAGAATTCCTGCAAACATGAGCCCTGGAAAAACAAACAGGTTAGGACATTGCTGGCCCCCAAGAAATATGCCAAATCAATGCTTCTGGGAACGAGACGGGGGAGATGCTCTAAAGTTGGCTTGGAACATGGTCTCAGCAGCACAGAGAGGAGGCTGAGGGGATGAGGTGTGCATCCAGGTGAGGTGGGCTCGCACAGCCAGCCCCGGAGTGCTGTCAGTTTGGCAGCAGAGTGAGTGCCTTCTGTTGTGATATGAGCACACAGTGGGGTATGTGAGGGTAAAAAGCGGTATGTTTAGCAATTTGATAAAACCATGTAATGTCAGGGAGGGTTATCTCCTCCAAGAGGGAGAAGATAACTCCCGGAGGGAGGACAAGGCCCACAGAGGCAGCAATGGCACAGGTGATCAAGAGTGAGAAGGGAGGGCTATGTGAGATGGCAAGATCTTAGGTAAGATTCTCGGAGGAAAGAAAGGAGAGAGATGTTTCTGCCTAAAGTGGGAATGGGGGCGAAACGAGGGGATTCCCTCAGCAGAGCCAGAGAGGACCATGGCTAGCATAGCAATATGGAGTCTGTACCCCCTCATCCTCTTGTCTCCAGACCTGACTACCAGGGCCCTGTAGGTGACAGCATGGACAACACTGGCCTGGGTCTCCTAGGTGGTTGGGTGTGATTGGCACAAATGGTCCTGTGCCCCCTGCAGCCCAAGCCCCCAGCAAGTGCACACGTGCAGCATAATGGGAGGCCTGGACTAATAGCCACTCACTTGGCAAAGCTCTGGGCTTGAGTCCCCCACTGCAGGCTGAGGCACAACGGGGGCGCCTAAGAACACAAATGCCTCCTAAATGTCCTTCAAAGCCTTAGCAGAGTTAGTCTTTCTGGCCAGAGCACAGGGCCACAGTGTTAGTTCCAGGCATTGCCTTTAAAGTGACCCTTGACAATCCCAGGTGTAACTTCCAAGGAGGGTGGGCAGGATAGCAAGAGGCTTGGAAAATATCATATGAGGACCTGCCTTGGTTTAGCCTGGAGCAAGGAAGCCCTACATGGAGACCAACATGTTCTTCAAACATGTAGAGGTCATCATTGTGCGGGGGTGGATTTGTTCTGTTGTTTGCTATTGCTTCAGAGAATGAAACTTGGTTTTAAAAAAAAGAGGGGGCCTTCTAGAGGGGAGCTTACTAATATCGATTTGCTGGGGGAGGGACTGGGGGGTGCATGGTGGGGCACAGGAAGTAGCTAGAAGGGCGTTCCACATGTACTCCCAGCTGCTTCTACACTGACAGAAGTCATCTTAAGGACAGAAGTTCAGAAGTTGTGGTCAGGATTCCAGGTTCTCTTTAACACAGGGGTCCTGGCTCTTAAACAAGCTCTTAAACTAGCAAGATGCCCCTCAGAACCAGGGGTGACTTTATGCCCCATTTTCTTCAGGGTCTTGACTCATGAGCAACTTTTTGTGGAGGCTATACTTTTCTTGCTTTCTTTTGTTGGTACTGTTTTGTTTTTGATTTTGTTTTTGCTTTTTAAAAAGTAACTTTTAAAAATATCAGTATGGTCAATAGTAATTAAATCCGAAAATCATGAAAAAAATATGCTGTGAGTCAATATTTCATGTGTTATAAGCTCAGCTGTATAAAATATAACTTTATTTTCTACAACACATTTGAATTTCTGACTCTGAGCACTCTTTTGTGAAAATCTAATCGCTTCCAGGTAAGCTGTTCTCCCAGACGCTTGGGTTGAAACCCAGTCCCACCAAGGACTGTTTGCCCCTTACGCTTCTTCTTTCCTCTGGGGTGAAGAGCAAACCTGAGTGGGGAGGAGGTGACTTATACAAATACCACTTCAGCCAAGGGTGGAAAGGAGTGTTCTCCTTTGCCTAGTCAGGCTGCGAGGGCCGTGCTGGCATCGTCTGTCTCAACCGTCCTTGGTCACATCCACCTGTTGTGTCCGCCCATGAGCTCAGGTCCTGCTTGCCCCATCTAATCCATAGAAAAAAGGGCCTCCTGCATCCCTGATCAGGGGCCCCCTTATCTCAGCTGTGGGACCCTTGCTAGGCTACAGGCCTCTCTCAGCTAAGTGCTACTCCCTCCTTAAACTTGGGGAAATTTAGCTGCTATGCCCACCCACGGTGTGGGGGACTTCATGAAGCTGCCTTCAAGCACATCCACCTAGGCAACCCTACGGTCAATGTCCACCACTGCTCTGGTGCCACCTACTGCTTCAGGGGGCTTCTCCATGTGACATGATGTCTCCCTGTGCTACCCGTGCACCCATTCTCCTCCCTCATCCCCGTGGTGAGGCCTGGATTCCCTCTGCCCTGGGATTTCCACGCTCTTCTTGGGGTGATTCTACTGCCACCTCAACCTGAGGGTGGGGGGAGGAAGAAAAGTTCTGTTTGCTCATCCTTTCTGATCATTTTTGTCTGTTACTTGGAGCATTTCTCTTGGTATCTTCATTCTTAGATCTTCCATGGGTGACAATTTCTAAAGTGCTAGGCATTGTCCAGCGTTGCTGTTGCTAGGAAAACAAAAAGCAATTAATAACAGACCTATTATCCTACCACCTATAAACAGAAAAACAAACTCATCCTCCATCTCATCACCCAGAGATAGATGTTTTAGTACCTTTCCATTTTGTCTTTTTTTCCTATGCAAGGGATTATTTTAATGTAATTTAAATCACACTGTATATACGACTTTGTATTCTCCCTTCTTCATTTCACATTATAACTGGAATATTTCCCCTATGTTATTAGACTTGAAAAATCTGCTGCTAATGACTGTCTGTGATTCTATGGTATGTATCATTTATTTAACCTTTCTGTTGTTGTTGGACATTTAGTTGTTCTCAAGTGATCACTATCGTATATAAAAGCTTGAATGAAATTTATTTAGGAATCTTTGGTGTTCTAGATATTTTACAGGATAGATTCTTACTCGTGAAATTATTGATTCAAATGATTTGGCTATTTTTATTTTTTAATGGTTTATTAAAAAATAAAAGTTTATTTTTATTGTATTTTTTCTATAATCATTTATCCCCCTTATACCCTGTTCCACCTCCACTCACTCCCTTCCCCGCTCAGGCACCACACTCTTGTCCATGTCCATGAGTCCTTTTTCTTTTTTGCTCAATCCTTTCCCCATCCCCCACCCAGAGCTCTCAGCCTGCTTTCTGTCTATGTCTGTCTCTACTGGGCTTGTTAGTTCAGTTTGTTCGTTAGATTCCACATACGAGTGAAATCATATGGTCCTTTGTCTGTCTCTGACTGGTTTATTTCACTTAGCATAACGCTCTCCAGGTCCATGCACGCTGTCGCAAAGGGTAAAATTTTCTTCTCTTTTATTGATTTTATTGATTTGGCTATTTCTAAAGTTCTTCATTTCTCTGGCCGAACTGCCTATTAGAAAGGCTGTGCCAGTTGATACCCCGCCCCCCAGCGGACTGGCGCGCAATGTCAGGTCAGCTGTTTCCTCTTTCCCTCTGCTGCTGCTTCCGTGCCGACTTCTGTGGGGGCTTAGACATGGCGGCAGCATCAGGGCTCTTTTAAGATGTAAGTTATTAATATCTTTGGTTGTATCTCAAATATTCCATATGTCTAATTCTTATAAACTAACTCTGGTGTCAAACTGAATAAAATGGTCCCTCATTTAAATTGTTTATTCACAAAGAAATGTTAACATTTACTTACTGACAATGAAGAAGAAAATAAATGATATGATGGTATGTCTTCTGAAAGAGCTGTAGCAGTATGCCAAAGGAAGGTTATAGGCGCTTCCCCGTGCCTGATGCCACCAACTGCAAACTTGGAAAGATTTTCACCTGCCAGATGCCAAGTGCACAAACCCATGAGTGCTCTTGGGTCAGCCCCATCCCCCCGACTCCAGCTTCTTTGCATGCCGGTAGGATATAGGCCTTTACCTCTCTTTGCGGTCATTTGTCTCATTTTAATTACGTATCTGTGCAACTTTCTATGAGGCCCACATCACTGTATTAAAATAATACTCTTTCCATTCACACTAGCTGTGTCTCACAGTGTATGGAAGACATCAGGGGCTTGTTAGAGCAGGTAGAGCAGGGCAGGCCCAAAGGCCTAAGGAGCAGAAGAGGACCCACCGCCTCCAGGAAATGGCAGCGGGGAGCTGGGAGGCGCTTGCTGGGTGGAGTCTCCACACGTGCGGCTGATGGTGGAGATCTCAAGATGGTAGCTGGGGTTGGCACCAGGTCTCTGGATTTGCCAGTAGAGCTCCCCACTAGGGCTGCAATGCATTCAAACTGTTCCAAGGCAGCATTCAGGACGTAGGGTTGCCAGTCAGGAGGCAGGACAAGAAGGATCACGGGATAGCTCAGGGTCTGAGCTGCTGAGGTGGTTCCTGTCAGGGCCGTGCCATACAGAAGCAGGTCACTCAGGGGAAGGATAGACTTAGAAGAGGGAAAATATCAAGCCGGGCAGCAAAAGCTGAAGTGAGGGCCTCTCACAAAAAAGAATGGACAAGGGCATGTCAGCAAAAGCCAGAGGAACGATTGGTTTTCGCAGGGAGGAAGTGGCAGTGGTTGGTGTTTAAATCACTGGGCTGGGTTCCTGGCTCTGCCCTTTCTGGTACTTAAAGGGCCTAGGCCCTGAGTGGCCAAGGATTAATTTTTGATAAGTGTGGTGTTTCTTCATTCATATGGGCATTTATTAAATACCTATCTGTGATATTAGGTGCCTCAAAGCAGAGTTTTGAGAAGATACCATTTTGCCTGAAGGAGCTGACGTTGACTCATTTGTTCCAGTGACATTTTATTAGCCAAGAGCTATAAGTTATACAAAATTATAATATTCATCCTGTGAAGACAGATTAGAATTTATTTCTCCAATGTAAAACACTGCTTAATGGAATGCAAGCTACCCTTGCCCAAGGATGTGTCAGATTTCTTGTGAAGGTAACGTAGCACCAGTTGCCCTGGATGTGATTTGGAAGAGCCCTTTGTACTCAGTGCCAACGCACCGAAGTTGGGGGACGTGAGCCTGGGCATATCGTGGTAAAACTTAGTAAACCACAGTGACCAGAGGTGACTACTCCCTTTCTTTGGGTGGACAAAGGGCTCTACAGGCTTCCTCCCAAGCCTTCCCTCATAATCATGACTTGGCTCTGAGAATGCAAACCCTGAAAAGAAATGCATTTGAGGGCATAAATGGGGAAAAGTGGGGCATGGATTAGGGTAGGGCAAGGGAGAGGGTGAAGGTGCAAATTTAAGGAGGTGCTCATTCACAAGTTTGCACCTCCTTAAATGTTGTGTCTTTGGTCTCTCCCTTGCTGCACCCTAGTCCCAGCCCTGGGGAAGTGGCATAATCTAGACCCATAGTAGAAAAAACTTTGTACCTCATCAGATCCTCCCATTCTTTTAAGGAAAGTTCTTTTACCTTTTGGGCTGGTGATTCTATGTGTGCAATTGGCCTCAAGAACACAGTGATCTTTGCAGTAGGCTTTTCATTATCACATAAGAAACAAAGGGAAACTTTCCATTCTCTTTTGTTTGGAAGGCTTCCAACTATGTATGGCTTAGTGTGGCTTTGACATCCACTTACCTGTCTGTCTCTTAAAAGAGAGACTCATTTGAGGGTTAAAGAAAGCATAGGGAGATTTGTGCTTTCTGAGGCTGGAATGGCTCCTCGTCAGGAAAACAGCGTCGTCATAGCTAATGTTGATTCCTCTTTCTGTCATTGCATTTTGATCCTCATAACTCCATGGGAGCTGTGTTGTTCTCATCTTCTGTTCTTTATAGAAGACGAAGCAGAGGCTCAGAGAGGCTCTGGAACTTGACCACAGGACACAGAGGTGGAGGTCTGGATTAGCTACAGTGGAGCCGATCACTTTTTCTCTGTTAACCCCAAACCAAAAGAATATAGAGCCCCCCAAAAGTTGAGGAGTCTGGCTGCTGGTTGCTGCCTAAAAGTGAGTAAATTGTTATTCTTAACAATAGGAAAAATGGCTGTATACTGTATTTGAAGAAAAGTGAAAAAAAATGGATTGATTTGGTTAGCAACTAAAAGAATTTTTAAAATGTGTTTACCCACATAATTTTAGTCGGTAAAAAATACATGGAAATCGACATTGCAGAAGAGACTTTTACCTGTTGACTTTAGCGAGGGTTTGGCTGGTGTTGAAATGATTTCTACTGCAGGTTTAGAAAGTAAATAAAAAGTAAATGATTACATTATTTCTGGTTAATGTTTTCCAGGGGAATGCTAGTCAGTGCAAAGAATCACATCTATCTCTCCTGCTGGTTTCTGTCATTAGCTTTTGATATCTTCAAAACCATGTTAGTGGCACTCTTCAGACAAGAAGGAAGATGAGAGGTGAAATCATCATGTTGTCATGAGCCCCATGGTCTGCTCTCTGGGGTCCTTGGACACAGAGACGTTCAGAAGAGCTGTGTCCTTACCGTCCAAGAGTTGTATGGTTACAATGAGGCCACTGGAGTTAAGTAACCCATTGCACCTTAGTAGATTTGGGCACTCCTTTATCCATCATGTACATTACTGGAGTTGCGATGGGTCCCTTCAACAGTGAGTCAATATTGTAGATTAGGTGGATCCACTTATTGACTTGTATTGAGCATTCTCTGGACACACATTCATTAACTTCAAAACTAATTTCTTACATTTGGCTAGGCACTAAGTATTACAAAAGGAAGGTATAATTCTTGCCTCCGAGATGCTCACTGTTGGGTCTGACTCCATAGCTTTTATGAGCAACAAAAGAAGTCTAAGCTTTTGTTCCTGCCCTCAGCCTACATTAAATCTGGAGGAACAGAGTCTCTGAGTTGGAAGTGTTCTCAGAAGACAGTGGTATCTATGTCATTTTCAATCTTGAATCCCCAGCACCTGCTTGCCGACCAGCACAGACAGAGACCCATGTGCGACCACTGAGGGGCTCTATGCCAGTTTCCACTCAACTCAGAGCCTCCATCCAGGGTCTAGTGTCTGCTTGAGAGCATTCAGACACAGGAATCTCTTCAACACCCTGGCAGCCCATTCCGTTGTTGAATCTCTCTAGTAACTAGGAAGTAACTAGGTTCCTCCAGGTTGAGTTAACATGTGCCTACCTTGTAACTTTACTAATGGATCTAGAGTCTCCTTTAGGGACTATACAAACTAAATCAAGTTCCTGCTCTATACATTGGGCTTTAGGTATTTAGAGACATTCATGAGTTTAGAGACATTCATGAGTTAGAGACATTCATTCTAAAGCTGGAGCTTCCTCTCTCTCTCCTAAAATAAATGGCACAGTTACATAGATAGTTAGCAGGTCCTGGATAGCCTTAGGGCCTCGGCTGCCTCCCAGGCTGTGTGTCTGCATGTCTGCAGACTGGTGGGACGGGTCCCCATGATACCATCTGCAGGGGGGGTGGGGAACCTTTTGGGAAAGAGCCCACCTTCTTGGAACAGAGACGAGATTGATGGACCTGCCTGGTACTGAAGCCTCCTTCACGGTCAAAGGAACAACAAAATAGTGTCTGTCACTGAAATTTGTCTCCCGGCTTGGCTCTGCTTTGAATTCATTATCTGAGTCCTATTATAAGAAAGAACTAAACAGGGTTCTGTCAGGAAGGACCTTAGGAAGTTCAAGTATTTCTGTTTCGATGCCCATTGACAGCCTCTAACACAGAAGAGCAAAGTGACCTCCTCCAACAGTCTGTACAGAGCCCATTATGGGCCTGGGTGCACCACGGTGTCAGCTGGTCAGGAGAGGGCAGTGCCCAGCAGCCAGAGTGTTGTCAGGCCAAGGGCCAGCAGTACCTGGGCATAGGCAGCAGTTCCCAGGGAAGCCAGTGGTGCCCCATGGAAGAGAGCGGTGTTCTCACGGTCCCTATGTCATTTGATTGCTGTTAGAAAATACAGGGTCTGGCATAAATAACACCCCCTTTTTATTACAAAATCATAAGCCTGTAATTCTGCAACATAACAATATCACACTCAAGCATACCATATGACATTTTCAGTGAAATGTTCAAATTAAAACTATAAATTATTATACTCATATTATTACCCTACCAACCACACTCAAGCAGGCCTTACATCTGCCGGGCCCTGTATGTCAACTCAATGTAAACAGCTAAGTACGGTATGTTTTTGAGAAGTGAACAGAGAATATAACATTTAACCAAAAGAAATGTGGGAGCGTCACATTCAAGGAGGAATGGGGAATGATTACCAAGGAGAGTTTAAATCATCAGAGACCACAGGTATTCAGAATAGTGTAGAGAGAGGAAGTGGCAGCATTATCTTTTTGTAAAAATCTAAAACTAACAGTTCAAGGTTTATTTACTTTCTGATGTAATGAAATCTAAGTTCGAAGTCAGTTTGTTATTCCTAAGTCCTCTGCCCACGAGCTCAAAGTTAAGTCTAGTGAAAAGGTAATGACCAGAGAACTTGAGACAAGGGGGCAGGAAGGAGTACGGGGTGACCTAGAGTGGATGCCGGAGGGGTTAGGCCCTAATTCCCATTGCACTGCCCTTTCTCCAGTGTGAACAACTGATGTTCCCTCGGGCTAACATGAGATGCCATGTGAGTGCCACTTTATGACTTGTCAGCTGCTCTCCCCCAGCCCCAGTCTGGTTATTCAGAGCCTCACTGATGAGTAGAAATCTAACCCACCTAGAAGCCTCAGTTCCGCCTGGGCTCTGCCACTCCGTGATGGTGTCATTTAAGTGTGAGGCCAGTTTTCCCACTGTGGTAAGAACAACAACAACCCCCAGGAAGGAGGCCATTTCTCTCTCTCTCTCTCTCTCTCTCTCTGTCACACACACACACACACACACACACACACACACCCCTTTCACTTACTGGGGACGCAGAAAGCAGGAGCCAGTGAGCCAGCTACTCTGGAAGTAGGGCCCCAATCACGGTGGCTGTCAGGTCTTTGCTTTTTGCCACTATCTCAAGTGCCTCAGATTTTTTTCCTCAGTAAAGATAATTTGCTAAATATTTCAGTGTCTGATTTAAATTTCTTATTAGATAAATTCATAAACCAGGAAGAAATCATCTTTCAGAGAGAGTTTGCAGCAGTCACAAGTTATCCGGTGGCCTGATGACATAGGGGCTGCTGTGCTGTAGCTCTTCCGCATTAGGAGTGACAGGGCCTGCCTCTGTGTCATACATGGGACAGGCACACAATGACATTTCGAAGAAGGTGTGTGAAGGTGGAGGGAGAAGGTGATGGAGGCCATGCTCCAGGAGAGGAAAAGGCTCAACAGTGGACCCAGCGTATCATTAGAAATGGTCTTCCCATGAACCAGAACTGTCTTCAGCGAACACTGGACCAGCAATGGCCCCTGCCCCAACCCCCAGTAGACTGGAAAGTTCTCTGGGAGCTCTGTGATGGGAAGGAGTCTGAGTGTAGGGGTCAATGGGGAGGGTGCAGAGGAACAAGCCTGTACCCTCACCTGCACTGCCTGGGCTCCTCTGTGCAGGGGCTGAGCTCTGGGCCACCGTGGTTCCTCACAGCCTCCACAATTCATGTACCTAGCAGCTCCTTAATAAATGTGCAATGAATTGATAGAGTATATTATTTTCCTCTTCCGTTTATATTTGAAAAAGTCTGAAATTACTGCTAATTGTCTTTACACCAAAATGCATCCTGTAATGTTTTCCACAATTGAGCTTGCTCTCTCTTCACTTGATGTAATTTTGCCCACTTCCTCCCTACACCAGAGATGGTGGTGGGCTTTTCTGAGAGTGCACGGAGCCCCTGCCTGAGTCACATGGGGAGGGGCAGGCATATGTGGCCAATCAGCAAGGGGGAGCTAAAATGACTCTAGGACAAACTGGAAACCTGGCAGCAGAAGTTCCATGCATAACTCTTTCCATAGTCCACAGGATGTTCTTCAGTTTCATCCCCTCCACGATAGCGCCCTCTTGTGGAAATAAAGAAACATTTGAAAAAATGTTCCTTGCAGGTGCTCAGCTTTCCCTCTGGAGTGTTTTCGCGATCTAGGCCCAGAAGCTCAGCTGTGATGGAGACTCGGACCTGAGCCAGCTGGAAGCAGCCTGCTGTCAGTAGTCATGGTGGCTGGAATTCTGAAACACAATAATGTCACCGCTTACAGAAAGAGCTAATGCATTTTATTATGGGAAATGAACACACTTAACATGTTTCTTAAGAAGATGGCTGGCTCAAGGCTCAAAAAACAAATATCCACACAACTAATAAAAACAAAAACAGACAAACAGAAATAAAAAGAGATTCAAATGAACAAACAAAGGTGGGAGAATTATGTCAACATGCAATCAGGAAACACATTTTAAAAGATATTTTTACAGGACTTTAAGCCCAGACCATGTAAATAGCGTGTATTCTTCATATGAGTTATTCATTAAAATAAATATAAAACTGTGAAATAAAAGACTATTATACTGAGTGTACATTTTAATCATATAATCAGTACATGTAATATTCCCTTAATCTTCAATATAAAGGATGAAGTATATATACAACTTTTACCATAAAAAAAATTTCCCCCTGGTTCCTTACATAAATTGACCAAAAGGGAATGTTATTTTTAACACATGCCAATCTGTCAACCAGCCCGGGAAGGACCTCCTGGATCTGGCACCTGCACACACTTGCCCTGTAACAGCTGTGCCATGGCTTTGACTCTCTAGGTCTCCACGCACGTGGATTCCTCCATGGAACATTCTCAGAACTCGGCCTGGCTCTAGCCCCTGTAGATCCTTCAGCCATCACTCTGCACTTTTCCATGACAATTATGAATGACATGAGCTGCAGGGGCTTCCATGCAAATGACCCCTTCAATGCTGGACCTTAGAGTAACCAACTGTCCTGGTTTGCCTGAGACTAGGGGGTTTTGGGGATGTGGGACTCCCAGTGCTAAAGCCGGACACAAACAAGTCCCAGGCAGACAGGGATGAGTTGGTCACCCTAGTGCTGGCTGGTGAGTAGGGGTGGGGTTCACAGCAAGTACTGGACATGGGCAATTTTTCTAAAAGGTAAGAGCATGACAGCCATGTTAGGCCTCACTTGTAAGCACCTAGATGTAAAAAGTGCTGGCCCCTAGGATCCAGGAAGGGCTCAGTAAGACTGAGTTCTGCTGACCTATCTCATTTCCTAACAGGCTGTTGTATAACTGGATTTCAACAAGGCCTCTCAGCATATCCTTGTAGACACAATAAAAAAGTAAAGATACAAAATCAGTTATTTCCCCGGAGGCTGATATGTCTTTACCCTGATGTTTTGATGAATGACAACCTGGAAGAGGCTTTTAGTGGCAAAACACAAGAGCTGGCCTTCACCTCTTTGGCCAGCACTTTTATTCACTGTTTGGATGAAAATCTTGATGTCTCAGCCAACACAGGGGTCAGATAACATCAAGCAGAGAAGCACAGACAAAATATTGGATGATTGAGTAAGGATCCCAAAATGTCTTCACAGTCTGGCCCACGGGGCTGCATGGAATGAGAGACGACTGAACAGGGATGAATGAATATAAGCACTTCACCCCAAAGTCCTAGTCCACTTCTCCCATGTCGAGGACAGACTTGGTGGCACTGCTATCAATAGAAATAAAATGTGAGCTACCTCGTAATTTTAAATTTTTAGTAGCCACATTTTAAAAATTATAAAACAAGAACAAAAAAGACTAAGGTAAATTTTAATACTGTATTTTATTATTTTAACATATTTTACCCACCATATTTAGACTACTATCATTTCAACATATAATTAAGATATAAAATTACTGTTGAGGTATTTTATACTTTTTTCACTAAGTCTTCAAAATCTAGTGCATATTTTATGCTCACAGCATCTCAATTTGCACCAGACACATTTTAAGTGCTTGGGAGCCACATATGACTACTGTTTTGGAAATGCAGCTTAGAGGGTTTTCATTGGCACTCAGGTCTGTGACCAGACTGCCCTCCAACTATGCCTGTCTCAGTCTGGCTGCATTAACAGAGGCACTATGCCTGAAGTAATACCAGCCATAAGTATTGATTTCTTTTAGTGAAAAGAGAAAGGGTCTGGACTCTTTGACATATAAACCACTGTAAAGAGTGTCCTAGTGCCCACTGCCTGTGACCTGCAGTCAACCCTTGCTTGTGAGTCTTGGCACAATTTCAGTGATTGAAAGGCTAGAATTTTTTTTCAAAGTGAACATTTACCAAACTGTTTTTTACTCTCTTCTTATCTCCTGGAGTCTTTGTATATGCCTTTTTGTTCACAGCAGATATTACTAGAGCTAGTGTAACTGAATGCAGGTCCACCTGCCTGCCACTTCTAAAGCCAATACTCAAGAGGCAGGTGCTGATGTAGAGGAAAGTGATTTTATTTAGGTTTCGGCAACCTGGAAGATAAGGGACTATTGTCTCAAAGCCTATCTTAGCATCTCAGGCCCACTGGCTAGTTTATATAGGGGAACCATGAGAGAGAGTGGAACTAAGGAATTTCTGGCGACATGCAGTTTTTCAGTTCTGCTCTTGGGGGCTTTCAGTGTCATCTCTGTGTGCATCATCATGTAGTTTCATCGCTCCATCTGCAGTTTTGCTGCTGATATCTGGGGACAGGATTTGCAGGTAGTGTTTCTGCTCGTTCTTATATGAGTCGCTGATGCTTGCCTGGATTCTCGTGGCCAGGGCCGGTCCTTGGTTAAGCAGAAACTGCAGCTTCTGATGTCTATAAATACTTATAAGGAAACTTTTAATACATGAATCTTCTATGAGTTTGTTAGTACAGTCTATTCTATAATTGCTACATGATTAGTATATTATATTTACCTCAATCACTGTTACACAACTAGAAGTTTTCAAATACAGTAAAATCCTCATTCCATTACCATTTCTAATATCAACGTAACTTTTGAAATTGGTCTTAAGTTTCCATATTCTGTCCTCTTTTCCCAAAATAGTGATTTCTGAGCACCAGCACCTAAATAGGATTCAGGGATCTGGCAACCTAACCAGTAGTGAATGCAGTCAAGGACCAGGAAGTAAACATAAATGAGTAGCCAAAATGTGTTAGAAATGCACAGATGCTCAGGTTAAAACATACCTTCATTATTCACATTTTGCAAGTGTCATGGAGATTGAGTCTGATCCCCAGCCTGTAACACCCTTTCTGCTTAATTACATATCTCACTGGAATGACATTTTTCCTTTCAGGGCTGAAGACACGAGTACTGTATTTTGCCATGTATAATGCGAACCCATGTTTTGTACTCATCATACACAGGATTATTATCCCCATCGTTATACCCGGTATGTAATCATTACACCCATGTACAATGCACATCCTTATTTTTCCCTCAAAAATTTGGGCAAAAAAGCATGCATTACACATGGCAAAATATGGCATCTCCTCTCCACTATCACTATGTAAATTCCTTTTTCCACAGTATTTATTTTCCCTAAGTAAAATTCATGAATTCATGGCAGTTCAGAGTACATGCTTTGGAGCAGACTACTTGGGCTCAAATCCTGGTACCACTGGTTGTAACCTGTGAGGTGTGACTCAATTTCCTCAACTCTATATTGAGGATAACAGCCCCTATCCCACAGAAACAAGCTCACCCATATAAAGCACTTGGACACTGGCCCATAGTAAGCACTCAATAGTTTTTTGAGTGAACAAGAAGGGTTTTCCCAGTCCTTCACTTGAAAACTCTACAATATATAGAAGCTTCTGGCCTGAAGGGAACTTACACATTACTACAACCTCCCGAGCCCAGGAACCCCCGCCGCAACATTCCTGGATGGATGGATAGACGGATAGTTGTAGACCACTTGGTAGGAGCTTGCTGCCTCAGGGACCGAAACTCCATTTTTGGACAGCACTAACTTCTGAGGGTGCAGTTGTGCCACCATAAAAATGCTCAGGCTTCGGAGCCTGGTTTTATGGTCTTCCTATCATCTTCATCGCCACCACCATTACTATGGTTTTATTACAAGAAAATCTGTGGAACTTTGATAGAAATCTTGCCACATTACAATGAGCTTCAGAGAAAGCATTAGGGTGAACTGAAGCTCAGAGGCAAATAAAGAATATTCTTTTATAACTCATTAAAATCATGGCAGCCTGGACCGTGGATAAACAGGAGTGACAAAGACCTCACTAACATTCTTATTTGCAGCAGGAGTATTAGCTCTATGGGATCTTTCTAGCAAGGCTAGTAACTCAAGCTTAGTGTGTGTCTGACTTGCAAAAATCTTAGAAAAGCGGGGATCAGCAAGTGCAAATAATGATCAAGAGCTCTCCTGGGCTAAGGTATGTAAGGAAAATGTTTGATAATTTCTATGAAATGCTCAAATAGGGCAACTCAATTACATATTTGTTATGTGATAGGGTACATTACATAATGAATATTAGATGTACAAAAAGCCCACTAAACTTACATATGTATTTATGTGGTTTCATTTCATTTCTAAGGTGTTTTTCAGCATTTCAAGTAAGACTTTTAATTTTGTTCTTTTCCCTCGAAAGTGAACAGTTGAACAACTCGCATCTGAAGAGTGATTGAGGTTGAAGGTGTACTGCTTTTCACCTTAAGAATTCTTAACTATTCTAAATTGATGAAGTTCTCATTTTTTTACCCTTTCCACTCATTTTTGTAAAACAGGCAAAATGCAATGAGAAGACAAGTAGGAGCACTGGCTGCTGCACAGTCAAAGGTGAGGAGGCCGCTGGAACCGCACTGGCGGCTGGAAGGCAGCCCCACACACATTGCAGCAGAAACTGTTCAACAGCATTGAAACACTCACTAGTTGAGGCAGGAAGTCCAAAAGTATATGACAAGTCAAGTGTAATGTGACTGCGTAATGCAGAGAAGTGAAGGAGGTCACATACCATCTGAATTAGGTGCTGCAGGAGGGGCGAATGTAATTTGCAATTCTACTTTAAATTCATTTTCTAGAGCCAATGGTAATCCTAGGTCCTAACACAAACCAAAGGCTTTTTAATCAGGTCAAGTAAGATCAGATATGTGAAAGTGCCTTCTAAACAGAAAAGTCCGTATCAGATTTTATTATTCCCAAATTAAGTAAGTATGTTTTCTCAAGGACAAGGAAATTTCTGTGTAACCTTGATTCATCCACTCCAATTTTACCTATTCAGTTTTCTCAAGCTCCCTCCTGGAAGACTGGTATGGGGACTGGATTTTTGCAGGTTTGTGCATCCATTTTGCTCCATGAGAAGACAGCCCAACTCACAGGTACCAAGGAGGGAAACTGGCAAATAAAGGGAAAATGACCAAAATGGGGAGGGAACAGATAACAGTGTAGCTGAACCAACAAGAAACAGGAGCCAAGAAAAATTAACAACAAAATGTATTTAAAAACAGACTTCACCAGTTGGCATTTTGAATGAAATAGCTACCAATTATCTCCAACCCTTTATATTGTGTCTCTTTTGCTCCTGGAGTCCTCTTGTAGCTTTAATTCTTGAAACTCAGGTGGCAGCACCAGACATTAAATCCCCAAAGGGAGAGGTATTATTAAACCTTTTGCTGGTCATTCTTTTCTGAACACAAATGGACAAATTCCTAAGCCCTCTTATTCATTCATGACGATCATTAGAAGAAAAAAATTAAGCCAAACTTCCATATTGAAAACCAAAACAAACTCAAAAAAAAAAATCTTGCAGATAATAAATATCGCTGATTCACTTATTTTAAACAAAGTCCAACTTTATTCACTCTTAATATCCTTGCAGTCCATTGTATACCTTCTGCACTGATCCCTGTTTCAGTAGCTGTTTGATACCTGAGGAAAGAATGAACAAATGATTCCATCAACAAAAATGTGACTTCCCTAAATAGCATGTTTCATGCAGAGGCTCACAAAAGGCTTATGACAACCATGACCTGAATGAAATAATTGCCAATGTCCAATTTCATCACATGGGGATACCTCCACACATGCGTATGTATGGCCAAGGCAATCTTGTCTTTGTCTCTCAAGCACACATACCACACACATCCCATAAAACCCTGAGAAAAGGCAATCAAAATGGAATGAAATCTCTTCAGTTGTCTTCCATTCCTTCTTTGTCTCTTCCCAGTTTTGACCTCTTTCATCATTTTCCTTTCATTTAGGAGCCACCGAGTGGGCCCTCCTCTCCACCAGCCATCGCAGACATCACCCCAAAAGCTCCAACCCTAATGTACAGCTCACCACTCCTTGAACAGTTTGGTCTCACTCATTTGTGTTAAGTGATTCTGTGTCACACCCGCACATCCACACAACTTATCACTCCCTGGGTTTCAAAGCCCGGCATACACAGCCTTTTATAACACAGTGACAGAAGAATTCTTAATACTGCCTTTCCAGAAAGGCAAGTTCACTAGTGTTAATGGCTGATGTCTGATGTCACTGGAGGGTTTTGTTTTTACTGCCTGTCTTCTTTAACCACCTTGTTCTCATACTCACATGCAATAAGCACATACCCACACACACATTATATCCCCCACCTTCTCTTGCTTCCTCTGTTAACTGTTCTTTCGGAAAATCCACATCAAAAGTGATTATCAAAGAGCCCTTGATGTTGTTGTTGTCAAAGTTGGGGAGCCCTTCCCCTTTCTTCCACAGTTTCGCTCCTGGTCTGGTGATCTTATCCCGGGAAACATGGACCTGGAAGGCGAAGGGAATGAGGTGGGGTGGGACTGGTACTCCCAAAACGCACCACCAGCTCCTAGTGAACGCAGTGCTCAAAGCTCGAATCGCGTCTCAGAGGCGGCGGAAAGGGAAACTCATTAGAACACCGGCAGCCGAAGAAAGAGAAGGCTTTCAAAAGGAAGAGGAAAAGGTAAACCAAACGCATAAACAAGGACAATAGTCAGGCTTTGCCAATGGAGATCGTGAGGACAAGACTGACGAAGGCTGTGTGATCAACGCTGAGTAGCTGCAACGTGTGGACACATGTTGAGCAGAAGAGTGAGGAGAAGAGGCCGACAAAGACTAAGAAAGAAAAGTCCCCATGGCTCTAAATGACTGAAGTGGCTGAAATAATTTCGAAACCATACACGAACGTGAAAGCTTCTAAGAGGACAGGCAAGATGCAGGAAAACTGGCTTGTTTACCTTGTGACCATCCAGGTGAGTAATATCCATATCAAAGCCCACCAAAGACTCGACTAGTGAAATTGTCACATTTGTGTATAAATCATCTCCTCTCCTTTCAAATATTGGGTGCCTGAAAACAAAACAAGGTAAAAATCATTAATTTTCATTTTTCTTTGGGAAGAGTTCAAAAAATTTTTCGAACATTTTGAAAAAAGGATGGCTATCGCTCATTTAAACAATAAACATTTATTACATATCCTTTTGTGTGTAGTATTAATCTATAAAAGTGTGAAAGATTTATTAAACCCTACTCTTAAGAAGCTTACAATCAGCAGAAGCCAAAGTATGTAAATAAAACTATGCATAATTATATTACGGAAAAGAGAGAAAGACAACTTCTGACAATGGGGGCTGCGAGACGGCATCAGGAATAGGTCTGGAGAGGTTTCCAGAGCTGGGCTCTCAAGGCCAGGTCAGCTCTAGAGATGCAGATAAGGTGGGCACAGGAAGAGGATAAGGACAGGTCGAGAGGGAATTTTTTAGCAAAGACAGACTTGAGAAGGTACCAGGTTCACTCAAGGAACAGTACATGTTCCAGTTCCTCCCAGAAGCGATGAGAAAAACAAGGAAAAATGAGCCAGGGTAAAGATCATGGAGAGTAAAGAGTACTGTGAGAGAAAAGTCCTAGGTGGTGGGGGCCCATTTCTCCATATGTAGGTGGGAGCCTTCTTTCAAAGAATCCTAAAAAACAAAGGTATCGCTGGTTTCCAAACTGGTAACAAGAGAAATAATAAACAAGAAAGCCTGAGTCCCAGGCAAAATTCTTGTCTAAGCAGCACTTCAGGCCGAAGAGAAGCCAACAAAGAGCTCTCTCTGCACAAAAGCGCATATTGTGTAATGGAAGGACCTTTCTAGGACGAAGTCTCCCATTCTTGTATGGTACCGTATTTCCTCAGTTAAATCCTCAGGTCTCCCTGACTTCACATTCTTGTTTGCTTCTCTTTAACAACCCTTTACTGGTCTTATTAATTCTTTCCTTCTAACGTCTTCTGAATTTGTAGGTCCTGAGTAAATATACAACTGGGCCCAATCCTTAGCCCCAACCCAAAATTTTCAGTATTGTGGTAGAGTTACAAATAATCCTAGAGGGATTAAACAGAGGAAAAAGTCTGGAAGTGTCTTGGTGGCTACTCCTATTTCTGTAATCTGACTCATCTGAAAAGCAGGGGCTGGAGTGAAGGCCTCTAAAATTAGATTACTCACTTGACAACTTTGATTCGGAACCGTAAGTCTCCTGGTTCTCCATCCACGTGAGGCTCACCTAGTCAGAAAAGATCAGAGTGGACTGTGAGCCACACATGTCTAACACTGCATATCTATTTGGCAGTTGAGAGAATATTTTAAAAACCCTACCTAAGGTGTCAACTATCAAGTCTATCTGTGAGAGCAGTGTCTCTACCTAGTTATATAGTTTCAGATAATTAGTAAAGATCACTTGTATCTCAGGCACAGCAACAGATAAGTCGATCTATTTCCTAAATGGAGAATGATTCATCAATTTCTTGAACCTGAAGTCTTAAAGCTTTTTTTCTTTTAGAGTTTTAAATGTAACCCCAAAGGTAAGGTTTCAGAGTACCTTATTAAAGCCAACTAGACTTACATATCTTCTTTCATTGCTGAGTTAAAATGAATCAATTATGATCAGAACACCCTAAATTTTAATATAACTTAGACTACTTGGTAGAAACTTTTAAACATGATATTCAAAGGACAAACAGTAATGCTGCTGCTTAAGGTGACCAGCCATGATGGTCATAACAGGCTTTCTGATCCTAAAGCTGACTAGGGAGTGTTGGAAATAATACGTGCATTTACTATGTGGCCTTTAAGAATATGGGATGAGGTGAGAGCGGGAGGTACTCACAAGCAAATGGAGAGCAGAAAGTTATAATAATAAAACATCAACATCAATATTTTACCTTCTCCAATAAAGGGGTACTCCATGCCGTCTCTCACCCCAGGCTCTATTTCTACCTCCAGTGTTCGTTCTTCATTCACTAGTCTGAGATAAAGAGAATTTAAAATGAAAAAAAAAAGAAAAGAAAAGAAAATACAAACCAAATATAAATAAAGGTTTATCCATTCCGGCAGACCATTTTCTTGGAAGACTATCCTGT
This sequence comes from Mormoops blainvillei, assembly GCA_004026545.1. Taxonomy (NCBI): domain Eukaryota; kingdom Metazoa; phylum Chordata; class Mammalia; order Chiroptera; family Mormoopidae; genus Mormoops; species Mormoops blainvillei. Next base: position 19,674 of record PVJD01011153.1, on the reverse strand, counting down.
ATCTCTAGTTGACAAAGCTATCTGATATCCATGGACATCTATGTGCCACAACAGGACAAAGCTACTATACAGTATACAATCATTCAACTGCTGCCTCCAAAAACACCTGCAGTAGACTGACCACTTTGAACTGTGATGCATAACAGAGAAAACTGCTCAAACTTACATATAATTGCATCTGGAAGGACAGGGTCATGTTTATCAGGAATCTAACAAGAGAGTTTATCCTATATGATTTTTTTTCCTGTTCACACAAATAGCTGATCTAGTTTTGATATATACAATTTAAGTTTCAATTAAATAGTTGTATTTATAAAATTAGCAAACAGTACTTCTCCAATCTGAAATGTTAGCCAGACATAGAATATTGCTCTAATATTCCAAGTAGGAAAAATGGAACATCTAACATTTATCCGGTATATTCAAAGATATTGACTATTGCATGCTAGTTTAGAAACTTAGAGGGAGATATTTAGAAGAAATTCCTTTGAAAAAAATTAAGATGTCTTTGCTCTACCCTCTGGCAGAACGTGAGAGAGAAAAGAGTGAGGGGAGGGAGAAAAAAAAATCTAGGAATGAACAATTAGCATTTTATTAGACAAATGAGATGATTAGAGTGTCTTTTGGTAGAACGACTGTCACTTACTTGACATTAGGGCACTCATCGCAGACAACCTCCTGGGTCATCTGGAAGCGCCCTGGGCCCAGCTGGGTGGTCCGCATCTCTTGCCGACAGTTGCATTTTCGTTTGCCAGGAGCCTGCCTTGCCACAGGTTTGTTTCTAACTACCTAAGAAGTGCATAAACAATATCAGCTTCCCTCTCATGTAAAACAGTCTTTGGCTTCCTCGGCTGACCAGGACTCTACACATGTGCCAGACCTGGAACTTTCCCTTCTCTGGTAAGCTGTCCCTCGGGAAGACCTGAGCTGGGAGAAGTACTTAAGGAGCTGCAAATCTGCCCCAAACAGCGGTGAAACAGATGTTTAAATGACTCAAATTTGAAAGTTGAAGAAGAGAGAGGGGAATAAGAGGGGGGAACAGAAAAATGTGTAAATATATCAGCATTCTAAGCCACAATGAAGTACTGCTGATTTAAAGTAGTTCACAGAATTACTATCTTTTGGAAATCTGAGCTGTGTCATGCATAACCCCGAGGAACAACCACAGCCTGTGAGAGCTGGTATGTGGCTGCTGCCAGAACATTAGCTCTGATTACCCTAATTGAAACAATTCCTTGTTTCAGGCAACTCAGTCTAGGACGGCTTGCGGTGCTATCTCAATTCAGATACTTTAGCACATAAGACATAAAATGATCACCTCTTTGTAGCTGACTGCAATCGAGCACTCTGATCCATCTTAGTATGTGGAAATTAATGTACATGGAGAAATGTATTATTGACTTTATCTGTTTAATTAGCCAAACACCTATTCACAAAGCAGGTGCTCACGCAGAAAGATGACACAAAGGCTTGGAGACAAATCCCTGAAAGCCTATCTACCAACATACAAAAGCCCAGGACAGAATACATAACAACAACAGTAATTAGAGCAAATACTTTATAGAACTTACTATGTGCCAAGCAATGGCTTTTACATATATGAACTCATTTAATCCTCACAACAACCTTATGAGGTAGATACTATTATTTCCATTTTACAGAGGAAGTAATGGAAGCACACAAAGTTCAGTACATGACCAAAGTCACATACCTAACGTATGGCAGAGACAGGATTCTAAACCAGGCAGTCTAGCTTCAGAGTCCATGTTTTTGACCATTATGTTCTCTCAAATTTTTTTCTTAAAAGAGAATTTACTATTGGTTCATTTAAATAGCAAGATAACTTACATCCTTTACAATACTTAGATTAAAAGAATTTGTTTAAAGCCACAGTAACTGCAAAAAGTGAGGTATACTGTGTATTAGCAATACCACAGACAGCAGGTCTGGAAGGGAACGTGGGAGTTAATTAGGCTCGCTGCTTTTCTTCCACCGGAACAACCCATCCTGCTTTTGAAGGGGAGATGGCTCACTACTTTAAATGCCTTTTTCTCCCATTCTTCAGACTGAGCCACAGTATTACAAGCCAGTTGCATCGTCTGTATTTGTCTAGTCCCTTTCAGCTATTCGGAGCAAAAGCCACAACTAAGAAGAAACTGCTTCTTGCCAGGATGGCACTTATGCATAGGCTACTGCTACCTCCTCCAAAATCCTGGCCAAATTATAAGAAAACATGAATTCCTGGACACAATAATGATAACACAAAATGTGTGAGGAAACCAGAGACCGAAGGCTGTTTTGAACAGGCGCGTACACGGGCAGCCGGAGCTAGCAGGGGTGGTGGGGATGTTGGAAAAAAGCAGTTGAAGTTCTGCCACTGTCTCATTCCTGAACTGCCTCAGGACAAGCACCACCTGGCTCCCTCCCCAGAAAACAACAGACCCCAGATATCACACAAAAACTCTAAGAAAACAAAACACAGAGAAAACCACTAGGTAAGGGTGTGCCCTACATGTTCTGGAAGGGAAGAGAGGGGTCGATACCCACAGGGGGCATGTGAACTCAAAGGCTAAAACAGCCAAGGGACCCGAGGAACCCAACTATCTATCACACCCCCCTCAAAGATGACAAGCTGGGTAGCACGTCTTTTAAGCAAATCTAATGGAGAAGGCAGTCTAAGAAATTAAGGAGATAAGGGAAGACATTAGCAAAATGAAATAGAGTAAGAAATAATTTAAGAATCAAGTAAAAATGTTATGTATAAAAATATGAGTTGACTGAGGACAGAAGTAGTGAGCTGGGAGACCATGAGGCACTCTCCTAGAAGGAAGCAGGAGAGGATAAAAATATTTTTAATATTTAAAAGTTAAGAGCAGATAAAAGTAGAAGTGCCAATGGTTTAAATATCTGAAAATACAGCAGAGATAAATTTCCTGGAATTAAGATGAATAACCACAAATGGAAAGATTCCAAAGTTTTAGTAGAAAATATAGGTGAACTGCTTTCTGATTTTAGAGAAGTTCTTAAACAAGACACAAACACTAACCATAAAAGAAAACACTGATAAATTTACCACATTAAAATGAATTATTTATGTTCATTTAAATAAATCTTCAATATAATGAAAACACAGGTTACAAACTGACAGGATACATTTGCATTACATGCAGCCAACAAAGGATTAGTAGTAAGAATAAATTATTCTTAGAAATCAGTAAGAATAGGTCAGAAGAAAAATGGGCAAAAGACATGAAAGAGCATTTCATAAGACAGGTAACAAATATGGCTAATAAACATGAAGATGCTTATCCTAATTATAAATCAAAAAGTGCAAATTAGACCACAATAAGATAGCATTTTATATACCCATTTAATGGCTGAAAACTGAGAAGTCTAATAATTCAAAGTACTGGAGAGGTGGGCAAATCTATAGACTCTTATAAATTGCAGGCAGAAGTGCTGGTGCCAATTGAATGAGAAAACAGTATGGTATTATCCTGTACACACGAATGCTGGTTCATGTTATCCAGCAATTCTACTCTTACATATAAACCCAAGAGAAATTCTTGCTCATATCTACCTGGGTAAATATATAAAAACATTCATAAAAGCACTGTATGAAATTGAAAAAAACTGGAAATAATCTTTTTGCCTATTGATACATTGTGATCACAGTGAAATTCTATTTAATAGAATTATAGCTACAAGCAGCAACATGGACGAAAAAAGTCAGTCCCAGAAGATAATGTAAAATGTGACACCATTTTTACAAAGTCAAAAGCAATGAAGATAAACAATACAGTAATCAGGTATTCACATACATAATACAACAAACAAGGATGGTAAGGGAATAATAAAGACAAAATTCAGGTTAGTAGTTACACTTGAAGGGAGGCAGGGGACTGTAAGAGAGAAGTAGCATGTGGGAAGATGTAAATGGTGGTATATTTTTTATTTAGTCCTTGGGCTAGGTGATGAGTTCATGAGACAATAACAGTGTATCATGAACCGAGGATTATGATTAATGCAATTCTACACATCTGGTCACTCTCCCCACCCCCTGAAAGACACAGAAGGTACCCAGAAACCCTCTGTTTTTTAGTCAGAAGAACAAGTTCTGGGAATCAATACGAAGAGCTGTATTGTTTGAACTTACTTCCACAAAATTTCCTGCATACACTTCTTCCAAAGTGACTTCTAGATCTACAATAATATCACTTCCTCTTGGAATATTTCTGTCTTGCTGACGAGGGGTTCCTCCAAACATGAAACCAAAATCTCCAAAGAAGCTGTAGATAAGTGTAAAATCAACAGGAAAAGAAATCAGAGTTCATGTCTTTCAATTATTAAGTTTTCTTCACATTCATAAAATATTGTGTCCTACCAACATACTGAAGAAAACTGAAAAACAATTTTAATACATTGGAGTCACATATCATACACAATTTTTTAATTTATACAACATCGACTACGTTGCTCCTACCACAAGAAAATTTACTATTGTCCAGATATATAGTACAGTACATATATATAGTATATCAATGAATTCAAAGTTGGGCTTAATCAATGAAATGATGTTTCAATATTGAGAAATATCAATACATAATGGGCTTATTGAGAAAGAGTGTAGTATATGTTAACCATGTTATGCTGAACCTAATGGTCATTTTGAATATTTGCAACGTTCACTTTATATGCTTTTTAGACTAACTTTTGTGAAAGCTACCGCTCTGTTAAAAAATCTTGGGTACATAATTATATAAATTAAATAAGCATCAGCCTTAGTAAAATTCTAAACCTTAAGGAAAAGGAAGTTCTGGTCTCTGCAAAAATCAAAATTAATTTTTGTAAGTAACAGAAGCACCTCTTAGAGACTAATACAAACAGTGACCTCTAGCTGTGCAGGTGTTCTAATCTTAATGTTAAATTTTGGTGTTATTAAGCCTCAGATGTTAGCACGGTGAAGATGGCAACTCTATTACCTCCCTGCCAAGCAACCTTGGTGAATAGATTTCCTGAATCTTAAATAAAAGCAGAGAGGGAGGATTTACTGGGGGTTGGGGGTTGGGGCGGGGAGAGTACAAAGCTGTTTTCTGTTTTGGCCTCCCTGGGGATCACTTCTAACTGCAAAGGGGAGCAGGACACTTCCCCAGCAGGCTAAACCCAAATCAACCCTGCAGAAGAAAAGGATTTCCTAATCCTACTACTCACATATCTACATATCTTCACAAGTCCTGAAAATCTGTCACCTCCAATCACTACTGTATACAACAGTGACTCTTAACTTCTTTTGGAGAAGGGTTCACAAATCCCTTTGAGAATCTGAAGAAAGCAATAAACCCTCTCCCCATAGACATGCATATTCAGACATTATTTTGTTTATAACCTGACTTGAAACCCCAGGTTAAGCTCTCCTAGTATAGGACATCATTAGGACATATGGGAGTTTAAATGCTCGACAAAGAGGGGTTCAAAGAGTGGGAAAGAAAGGTGTTTACTATTCCAGACACTCAGCACTTGCAAGAAGCCACCTCACAGCAGGAGATAAAGAGCCTCTATCCTAACTTGTTTCCTGAGTGCTGGTTACCATAACTGTCCCTCTCGTGCTGACAGGATAAAAGAAAGGCAGTTCTAGGTATGGGAGTAAGAATCTCTCTCTCTCTCTCTGTTTATAAGAGTAACTTTTCTCATTAAATGGTTTGCAAATGTTAAGACAGAGAGGAGATGAGGATGAACTGGTTTCCAACATATATTCTCCCCCACAACACTGTCAAGGTTCGTTTGACTGATACACTTGCCTACATGGACAGCCCTTTCAGCGCTGCCTGGCTTTTCTGGAGCTTTGTGAAACTGGAAGAGAACATTCCCACAGGGATGGTGCTCGACCTCTTAGTCAAGGATCAGGTGAGTTGCACTTTTCATCAAAAGCTTCTGAACAAGGGAGTAAAGATAATTCTTTAATAATCACTAAGTGATCCATTGTTAGGCACTACTACTTTGCAGATGGGTAAATTACATACTGTGAAAAAATGTCTCCATGGGAGCTCTGATGGCCATCTTTTAATCCCTCTTCACCGTAAGTATCATATTGTTTCCGCTTCTCACTATCTGACAGAACCTGGGGACAAAGAAGACCATGAGTTGGTAATGTTCAGATAAGGTACATTCATATTTATGGTTTTTTAAAGCTCTGAAACTGTGTCTAAGATTTTAGTCACTGTAGTTTTCATCACGTACAATGTTAAGTCATGTTTATAAAGTTATTCTCTTTAGCAGACTAAATTCTTTGATACACTGTTCATTTTGTAACTTCCAGATTGCTCAATTTATGTTTTTAATTTAAATTTATCCAAACTCTGTTAGTCACATAAAAATCATATCTGAGATTAATGACGTGGCTATAACAGTGAGGACAATAACAGGAAAGACATGAGATGAAATTCTCAGGTTTACCTCCATGCAGTTTGACTCCAGTGCTCATGCTACTGACCACTATGCTATATTATCTCTCTACACTATAAACTGGGATATGACTATGACAGACTCATTAGTGCCAGAAACAGTAAATTAGGACAGCCTTAAAATTGCTCAGGCCTGCATATCCATACTGTGCCCCCCTCCCCCAACACACACACACACACACACACATACTAGGAGACTCACAAATCAAGGCAATCAAATGACAGACCCTCCTTTCTCATTTTGGTGGGTACGTAGAAATCCGTTTTTGGAAGAATGCTATCTGCCACATATACGTTTAAGTTTATAATCTCCTATGTTTGAATTGTGGAGAGTAAAATGGGACACTGTTCTGTGAAGGTTGCTCAAGGTCAATTTCACAGTTTGAAAAGACTTTTTGAAATATTAACGGTTTTAGAAAACTACACACACAGCCAAAGGTATATGCTGTCTCATCAGGCCCACTCCACACATTGTACTAAAGAATATAAAAACAAAATAAGCTTCCATACTCTTCAGAATTTTCCTTCATCCCCTAAAAAAGAAAAGCTTCCTGTCTATTTAGAGCAGTCTGGAATACATGCACACAAATACTTTGAAAATTAAAGAACCGTATACTCTTTCCTTGATATTTTTAACTCCTATTTAAACAGCAGACTGAAGGGGAAAGTTATTGCAAACCCATACCTGTGCTGGTTCAGAAAAAGAGAGATTGGAAGTAGATGGGGCTTGCTGACTCAGTAAAAGAAAGGGAAGATGTGACTGCCGTACATAAACATGATGCATTTTGGCTCAAGGCCTAAATGATGTGCAAGGGGTCCAGCAAACATTTATTAACATTTAAAATATATTTAGAAGAATAAAAAATTTTGAGTGTACATGAAAGTGAGCATTCTTAAAAGCAAAGACAAATGGGTTAGTCTAGAAGTGACTGGAGTATTTAACTAAAGTCACTATGATAGACCAGGTAAAAGGAAGGAATGTTTTGGTAAATATCCTAAAAAAAAAGTAGCTACTTTGGAAAAGCAGAAATGGGCAGAGTTAATTTTTAAAAACAACAAAAAAAGACATTATCATGCAATTTGGATTTCCAATATGTCTACTTTCAAGTTTACTTCTCTGATCTTGTCTTAAAAAAGAAATGAACCCTGAATTTGGATCTATAACAAACACCATTTCAAAACCTCAAAACAAAGACTACTTTTTAGTCAGTCTCTTTTCAGACATCAGAGACGTCTATAATAACTCTCCTAAAACTACCATTCAAATTATCTATTATCACTCACTTCCCCCTTTTCTTCTAAGGAATGCAATTTTATCCTATGATCTTAGAAACTTGTATTTCTTAAAGAAACAACAAAAGGTTATTTGTTGGCCAAAAAGTTGATTGGCAAACAACCCACAGCGTTGACTAATTAAAATGCAGTAATCCCAGATCAGTAGAAAAGACAGATTTGTGTTCACTCTTCAACTTCACAGCTCTAATTTATCTAAGAAACAAAAGTGATCAAGTAAATGATACAAAAACAAAAATAAAACAAACAACAACAACAACAAAACTGAGCTTGTGACTTAGAAAAGTTCTTAGAGTTAAATATAACTGCGATTTCATGAATGAACCTGCCTAGGTTATGGCTAAAGAACATGGAAGAGTCTTTAAAGAGCTTGGTAAATCTATAGCAACAGTATTGTTATAAAATATTTTTGGGTACTGATTTCCCAGTAAACAATGGGAATATTCATGGGAAATTTAGTGCAAAAATATGGAATCCCTATTATCAACAAAAAACAAAATGTCCCCAGCTGGTGTAGCTCAGTGGATTGAGTGTCAACCTGAGAAACAAAGGGTCAGTGGTTCGCTTCCCCATCGGGGCACATGCCTAGGCTGTGGGTCAGGTCCCCAGTAGGGGGCACACAAGAGGCAACCACACATTGATGTTTCTGTCCTTCTCTTTGGCCCTCCCTTCCCCTCTGTCTAAAAAAATAAAATAAATAAAATCTTTTTTAAAAAAGTGTTACATATAATGTAAGAGGGTCCACCAACCCATTTATTTGTGGGCCTGAGGTTAGAAATTTTGATCCCATAGAATCCCTGAAGGTGCCAAGAGAAGAAAGGGGGACCCCAGTAGTTCCAGGTTTCACCTGGGTATAAGTCTCTGTTTTAGTTCGTTCACTTCTTTAATCAAGGAAGCCATGGGATCCCTTCTTCCTTTGGGTTTTTTCCACTACTACTATTTTTCAGATTTCTTTCTAGCCTACTCGCTATATAGAAATTCAACTTGAATTCAGGAGTTTCAGCTCCATAATGTTTGGAGTTAAATTTTTTTCTGTGTCCTTTTAGGAAATGGAAATACTTTGTTAAGTATTCAATAAGTATTCCTCAGAGTTGTTAAAAATGAAAAATAGAAAGAAAATAGGAGTAAGAATATACCCAGTTCTACTATATTTCATGGAGTGTCCTGGTGAGGAGTAAGTGAGATGGGACATAATAAAGTGTTTTGACTTCTAGATTAAAGGTTGCAAATTCAAACTATAGCTGTTTTGTTTGATCTGAACGAATATGAAATTTTAAAATCGAATTAGTTACCAAAATTTTACGATCAAGAGAATTTACTTAAAAGTCTGAATTTCTACTTCTCTTAAAATATTAAATGATCTGGTAACAATGTTTGCATTTTAATATGGTAAAAACCAGATGGGGCTTTGAAATGGGCCAAGAAGGCTTTAGTTTGTCACAGTCCTCATCAATCCCTATTGTTTCCCAATACAGGAAGCAGAATATCCACTGTCATGCTTTATCTTATGCCTGCCCTGCATGTTATTTGTCTGATCCATATAGGCATGCAGATTTGCAATCCTCATTTAGATTTTGTTTCTGTTTCTGACTCCAGCTCCCAAACTGGTTGATTGATGATCAATCTATTTATTAACATATCAATCTAACTTGCTTTCAATCATCTTTTTTGTCATTACTCTCCTTAATAAAACAAATATTAATATGAAGAAGGCAGGAAATGGCATGTATAAACCCTAATGTATAATATAGCATCAAATACTTTTACTTTCATCTATTGTCTATTTTTGAAAAGAAATGGCCTGAAAGAAGAGAGTGTCCCCCCATGTTACACAGTCTTTTCTATATCTGTAGGTTTTATTCATACCTTATCCTTTTTCCTGACTCACCTCATAAGCAGCACCCAGATCCTGGAATTTCTCCTGTGCTCGTGGATCATCAGGGTTCCGGTCAGGATGAAGCTGCAGGGCTAGTTTCCTGTAAGCCTTTTTAATGTCCTTTATAGAGGCACTGCGTGGCACCCCCAAGATCTTATAGAAATCTCTCCTGGGGAGTAAGAAGGAAAGGATACTTCATCAAAGAGTTATATAATACATTTTTAAAAGTGAAACATTTTTTAAATTTAATTTTAATTTTTGATTTTAGAGAGAGAGGAAAGGAATGAGAAAGAGAGGAGGAGAAACACTGATGTGCGAGAGAGACATCAAGTGGTTGCCTTCTATACAGCCCCCGACCCAACCCAACCTGCAACCAAGGCAGGTGCCCTGACTGGGAATTGAACCTGCGACTTTTTGGTTTGTAGGACGATGCCCAACCAAACCACACCAGCCAGGGCTATGAAGCTACACTATTAACAATATTTATACTGACATTTTGTTTAAACCTTAGTGTACTTATTGCTTTAAGTGTAAAAAGTACTAATAAAAACAATAAAGCATGATTGGGAAAAGTCAATTTTTTTTAAAGTTAAGATGTTTTACAAGAAAAAACGACAAAGTTTAAACATATATGCACAGGGGAAAAGCCTTTAAGAAAATAATAAACACTTAAATTTCAAAGCTCTGCTAGGTAGGACTTTCTCCATTTAGAGCAATCTGTTAATTTGTAGAAGCTAAGACCTTACTATTCCCCACGTTCTAAAATATAAGGCTGGCATATCATATCCTGTGGTCACCAGGCTTATAGCAGCATGTATCTTAAAGGCTAGAAGGATCCTCCAGAGTTTAGGTGATCCTACTCCTTTCATACAGGAGACACATTATTATCGTCATGTTACAGATGTGAATTTAGGTGCCTCTTTCAAGGTCACATAATCCATAAGTGTGGGGGGGGTGGGAGGGCTAGAATCCCGCTCTACTACCTGTTGGTGAAATGCTCTTCTGGTTCACAATACCATTCAGCTTCTCAAAATGTACCATGGAGACAGACAGTGAGGCATGATGTCAGCTTAGGCTCAAAATCTCAGGAAGCTGTACAAGGGCTCTCCAAAGGGTATGCCTTGTTTCCTCAGTTTAATTTTCTTCAGTCCCAGTAAGATTTCCCTACCTGTTCTGCTCACTTCCTCACTCAGCCTGGCACTAACCCACCTACTTTAATGTCAACTCCCCAATGGCTCGTGGTAGGTTCAACATTATATCGTCCTCTTCTCCAGCTCAACAGCTCAACAGCCCTCCACCCCCTGCGTTGTGTTTGGTACTGCATCCAATTCCCACCCCTCCCGACAAATCTAGCTCTATAGAACCTCTGGATCTAAGTAAGACCCTGTCACTCGTGTCACCCACTGCTCTTCTCTCCAACCCAATAACCTGGTCACACTACCCCTTCCTCCGCCCCACCGTCTCACCATAGCAACGCCCCCTCCTCCTTCCAGCCTTTCTCAGCCAAGACCGACTCACGAGCCCCGTGCCTCGCGGATGCCAGTTCCTCACCCGGCGATCACAGCCCCGATGAGGTACAGCAGCAACAGGCAGAAGGTGCCCAGGTTTTGCGGGGCCATGGTTTCTCTGTGCCAGCCCCTATGCCGGCCCCTGTCCCACACACGCCTGTCTCCGCAGCTGCAGCTGCCGCGTCGGCTCCTGCTCACCCCGCCCTGAAAGGCCGCCTGGAGCCGGGGTCTTCTACTGGGACCGGAGCGACGCAACCTTGCCCCCTCCTCTGCCAGTCCACTTCCCGGGAGTCCCGTGTCCCAGTGAGAGAAGCCCCCTAGCAGATGAGAGCCAATCGTGGCTCGGGACATCACACGCGGCCGGCTTCGCGCAGCCAATCAACGCAGTACACTTCACCTTCGAGGCGGTTCGGAGGGCCAGTTAGGCCTCGGAACTGCAAACGCAGTTCCTAGCCAATTAGAAGAGGAAACGTCAGAGAGTCGCGCCGCCGCAAGAATCCGCTCAGCCCCGGTTCCAGGGAGTCGTAGAAAACTACGTAAAAGGGTGGTGGGGAAATCAGTGCTCCAAGAGGGTATCTGAGGTACACGGAGATACCCAGCCCGCCTCCTCTGACTTTCACCCAATCACGAGACTTCTCCTTCAGCTCTGACCAATTGCGGGAGGCAAGTTTGATCTCCTTCACCAGTCTCGGAATTTCATTCATATGTTACTACGTGCTGGGTGCGGGGGCGGAGGGACCAGGGCGAAATGGGCGGGGACAGTCACTCCAAGCCCTTGGTGCTTGGAAGACCTTGTTCAGTACATCTTGTTTTACCTTTTCCTGACAGCTCAGGAAGAAATGGCCTCGGTTTCACAGAGAAGAGCCCGTGGAGGTGGACAGACTGAAGTTCGGATTCTGCTTCCACCACTTATTAGCGGTGAGAAACCCACGCTCCTTAACCCGCCAGTCTGAGCTTAAGCTTCTTTATTTACAGACTTGACATATTTACTGAGAGTGTTGTGACATTTTTAAAAGATTTTTAAAAATATTTTTAAAATTTATTTTTAGAGAGAGGGGAAAGAAGGGAGAGAGGGAGAGAAATATCGTCGTGTGAGATACATTAATTGGTTGCCCCTCGCACGCCCCCAGCTGGGGACTTGGCCCGCAACCCCGGCATGTGTCCTGGCTGGAATTGAACCAGCAACCTTTTGGTTTGCCGGCCACGCTCAATCCACTGACCCACACCAGCCAGGGCATTGTTGTGACATTTTAATAGAAAAATCTTTAAACCGTCTAGCACAGTGCCTGGCACATAGTAAGCACGCAGTGAATAACTATTATTAGTTATAAGATCGCTGATTCCCCACGCCACCGCCTACTTGTACTCATCTCAGTAAACGGCACCACCCAGCTTGTTCACGACAAAACTCTAGGTGTGTTCCTTGATTCCTGCGTTGCATCCCCAATCTAAATATTTACCTTTAAACTATAACCCGAATCTGTTCACTACTTTCCACTACCTCTCTGGGCTAAGTCACATCATCCTCCAACTGGCTAACTGGTCTCCCTGCCAGCACTCTTAATATCTTCTGTTCACTCCTGCCCACCCCTCCACCATGATTTTTTACAAACATACCAGATCATATCATTCCCCTGCTTAGAGGCCCCAAATGGCTTTTCATTGCACTTAGAATAAAATCCCAACTCTTTATGGCAGATTATAAAATCTTATATGTCTCAATAATGCTGGAAAAATTTTTTTCAAAGAAAACCTTATATGATACGTACATTCACTCAGTCAGTATACTCCTTACCATGTTCCAGCCAAACTGCATTCCTTTCTCTTTTTTGAATACATCAAGCTCATTCCCGCCTAGGGCCTTTGTTCTAGCTCTTCTCTCTGCCTGAAACACTCTTCTCTCAGATCCTCACATGGGTGACTCCTTTTTAAACACAAATAATCAGCTTAAATGCCAGCACCTCAAAGAAAACTTCCCAGATCAACCACTCAAAATTAGCCCCTGCTGAATCCCTTATTCTTAGACCATCTTGCTTTATTTTATTGTTTCCATTCTTGCCTCCCATACTCAGGTACACTGGAATGCCAGTTTCATGAGAGCACGAAGCTGATTGTTCTGTTCTTAGCTGTATAGAAGGGTACCTTAAAACAGCGAGTAAATGTTGCTTTGACTATGATCTCTGTATGCCGGCTTCTTATTTTTCAGGCCTCAGCTCTAATTTAACACTGACTCCCTCCCCCAGGAATCATTATCTGATATTACCCTATTTTATTTCCTTAATATGTATTATTCTCCCTAATAAAGTATGCACTCAAACAAAGCAAGGACCTTTTATCTGTTTTGTTTAATACTCTAATCCTAGTGCCTAGCACTCTGCCAGGCACATAGGGGAGCTCAACAAATAATTGCTGTTGCAGAAAACAAAGGCATAGCGAGAATCTGCTCAGTCACTGAGCTACTTAGTGGTGCAGCCTGGATCGTAACCTAGATCTGTTGGAATAGATTGCCCCCGCACTTTACACCTTGACTCATGCAGAGTTCAGAGAAAGATAAGGTTATGCTTTCAGAAAGATGCCTACTAGAGGAGCAAAGCTACTAAAAGAGAAGCTAATTGCATTTTATGGTCTTTTGACCTTTGCATCTCCCATACCTAGAGAGGCCATAAACGAACTAAGAAAACAGGAAATGGCTAAAAATCATGAAATGGGGGTTTAAAGGAAGAAGTGATGTCCGCTGCTGGGCGGAATCCAAAGGGCTTCATGAAGGCCCGGATTTGTATGTAGGCTCGAGTGTTGTGTGCCGTTAGGGGTGTATTACTGTCACCCCTCTACGCCCTAGTTTTCTCACCAATAAAACAAATGCATTTAACCTAAAAGGTTCTTGGGAAGACTGAGATAATACACATACAGGTATCCAACCCAGAGGAAGCACTCTAAAATGTAAACTGCCGTTATTACATTACTGACGAAGCGCGCTGACCTTTTCAGCAGTTATTGCCTGCCCACAGTACTGGGAAGGTACAGAAAACTTCCTACTCCCCCGAGTTGGAAGGCTCGATACCAGAAGGCAGCCCCGTACGGCTCCAGCGTCCAGCGTCCAGGGAGGTTATTCGCCTCCGCGACATTTTTCTCAGACCTTTAGAGAAGCGGTCGGCCGCTCTAGCAATAATGGTCCTCCGGTTGTCGGTGGTGTGAAGCCTCGCGCGTGCGCGGTGTGCGCGGCGGCGGCGGCGGGCGAGAGGCGGGCCAAGGGAGCGGGGCGCGGTGGCGGCGGCGCGCGGAAAAGTGTGATGGAGCGGCTCCTGCCTTTGCAGGTAATCGCTCACAGACCGGCGCCGGGGAGGGACGGGCGGGCTTGTCACGCCTCAGGCTCCGACTAGGGAGTCTCCCTTTGCCCTCGCTAGGTCTCGGTCGTCTACGGACCCTGTCAGCTGAGGCTTCTCAGTTCCCGAAGTCCGGTCGAGCGCTCGGGCGGCCCACGCAGCGTCCTACCCCGGACAGCGCCCGAGGTGGCGGCGAACCTTCTGGAGGACCTCCTTGGGCCTCCCTCTGATCTTCCCACCTGAAAAACCCTAATCCCCGCGCACCCCGGGGGAATCTCTGAAGAGGGAAAGAGCCCCAGTTTAAGTTTGTTTACGTATTTAGCCCCCTCGAGTCCCGGAGTTAATGTAGAGGGTTCATCTCCAAGGTCTGGCTTTTGATGACACACTTTAGACACAGGAGCTCAGAACCTCGCAGAGCAGCCTGTCTCCATTTTGGGGGGAAACTCAGATCTCCTTCAGCTAACTTCATCGTCTGGTTTTATTCAGAACCATGCTAAACCATTCCCATATTCGAAAGCAGCTGCCGTTTACCCCCTCACACTCTTCCTTTGGGTTCTTGTTCCCGTGTTCCTCCGCTTGGAACATGTCCGTATATGGCCTCATGTTTAAAGCCATTCATTCTGTTAAGTCTCGTCTCGATTCACTCCCATTTTTCAGAGATTTTCCTAAAACTGTTTTCTTAAAGTACATTGGTAAGCAACACAGTTCTCAAGTCAGACAGACTTGAATTGCAGTCCTGGGCTGTGCCTATTTAAGGATGGGACTTTAGGTAAGTCCCTTAAGTTCTCTAAGCCTCCACTTTTTCATAGGAAAAGGGAATAATCATACTAATCTCCAAGGGTTGTGGGAATGAAAAGAGATGAAGTGTGAAAAATATTTAGCATGCTACCTGGCACACAGTAAGCACTCAATTGATGTCAATTATTTTTTGAACAGATAATTCCCCAGAGAAGTACAATTTTCTTAGAATCAAATGCAGAATATAATAATAACAACAAAGCATTTTTTGTCAGTCATACAAGGAGGGGCTTTTTGAGTGATGATACTTAGTGGGAGGAGTGCTCAGTGAAGAGAGTACCTTGGGTCAAGTGAAGGTACTTGACCCAAATGCACATCTGAAAATTTTCTTGGGAAATAATCCTAATGCAGAAAATATGCAGAAAGGTGGTATTATAGCATTATTTATGATAGTGAAACTATTTAAACTTTTTATAATGGAAATTTTTAATATATACAAAAGTAGGATAGGTAAATGACTCCCATTGCTCATGACTCAGCTTTAATAGTGATCAGTATTTTGCCTGTCTTGTTTTTCTGAAAACTTTTAAACCTACTAAATGTCTAAAAACAAAACAGTTGAATAAGCCGAGGTACGTTTAGAGTGCTGTGAAGCTTTTAAAATAATACAGAATTGTATATATGGTGTTATCACAACTATGAAAATTCAAAAATTAACACCCAGTCTATGCGTAGAAAAACAGAAAAGTGAATACAATAAAATATTAACTAGTTTCTGTTTAGTGGTGGGACAGTGGACGATTTTTCCTTTTCTATTTTTAGATATTTTATAAATGTTTCATAAAAATTATGTATTGTTATAACAAAGAAACAACAAAATCTAAAAATGTTACACCTGAACATAATAGATTATACCTGTTACTGAGAATAGCTTTAACTTTCTTTGATTTATTTTTGTAGCCTACATTTACATGGGCATTCTTCCGCCATCTTGTGTTAGTGCTTCATATTGAGTTTATGTGGTCAGTTAACACATCCAAATCTTTAACCCGTTATCCTTATGTGTAAGTGATTTGACTCTGTGAAGTTTTATTCCCTTAATTTTGACTAGCATTCCTCTTCACGTCAGAGTAAGATTTCTTGTGATAGGATGACTCTTTTTTCCCATTTCTTTTTCCCCCCCAATTCTTACCTTATGCATGTATACACTTTTCCTAAAACAGCCACTTCAAAAAGTTCAGTAATTTAGTTTTATCACAAAATTTTTCTTGTTTAAATAGATTGTAATGAGAACTGACCAAAAAATCTATTCTGCTCTTGGTTGATGAGCTAGATCTGCTTTTTAAAATGATGTAGTACATTTAAAAACAGTTAAGGGAGGTGTCACCTTACAAGAAAATGTATAAATGAGTTTTGTTTCAAATCAATTTGTGAAGAAACTTTTTTTCCTAGGTATGCAAAGAAGCCCTTTTACACAGATGTCCTTAAAGATAATATGGATCAGTCCGGAGTTCTCCTCTGGGTGAAAGCAGAACCCTTTATAGTGGGTGCCTTACAGGTCCCCCCTCCATCCAAGTTCAGTCTTCACTACCTCAGGAAGATATCCACCTATGTGCGAACCCGGGCCACAGAGGGAGCTTACCCACGCCTGTACTGGTCAACCTGGAGGCACATTGCATGTGGGAAGCTGCAGCTGGCTAAGGATCTGGCGTGGCTTTACTTTGAAATATTTGATAGTCTTGCTGTGAAGACACCAGAGGAGCGCCTGGAATGGTCAGAGATTCTGTCCAGCTGCACATCTGAGGATGAAGTCGAAAAGCAGAGGAGTCAGGTATGGATTTATATGTATATGTATGTGTTTAATTACTTTGGGAAATGAACTTTTTAATTTTTATTTTTAAATTTTTAATGTACACACTAGCTGTACAGTGTGTGGCTTTAGGTTAATGACCATCATAATCCCAAAGTACCATTTGGATTTTAGCAGTTCCAATTTGGCAGTATTTAATTAATTAGTCCTTAGCAATCCTTATTTACCTGCTTCTAAAGCAGTAATGTTACAGAAACCCTGTAATTGAAAGAAGGAAATATTTTCATTGATTTTTAAAGTGTTTTGAGGTCAATGAGTACTTAAGAACTGCTGATATGAACCTGACTATTTTGAAGTGGGTATCTGCAGCATGCTGGAATTCAAAGATTAGAACAGCATCTCTGCTTTCATGTCACAGACCATTAGCGGAAGCTGGTGTGCAAAAAAGTAGTGTAAAATATAAAATAATAAAAGTATGCATAACATACAGAAATAGAATAGAGAAGATAATGATTGATCCTGGTGATCTGGAGGGACTTCACAGAGAAAGTATATTAATCAGAATAGGCTAGTTACAGTAACAAGCAATCCAGCATTTCAGTGGCTTACACAGAACAGTTTATTTCTGTCATTTATATAACAGTGAAACACAGGACATCTCCAGGCACCTGTTGTCCAAGCAGTGACTCAGGGATCCAGGCTTCTTCTATCTTTTGGAGGCACTATTATATTAGTCAGCTTTGCTGCCGTTAAAAACAAAAAATGCCATCCAGTGGCTTGCAGTAACAAAGGTTTATTTCTTATTTATTTTATATGTAGGCTGCACCTTAGCTGTGGCTCTCTTCCAGGCTGTGGCCTGGCTATGTGTTCTTATTGGGGACCCAGGCTGAAGAAACAGTTCCTGTGTAGGTCACCTGTTCTTGGGATGAAAGGGAAGAGCAACAGAGCAGGAGGAAACTCATGATGCCTCTTAAAACTTTTGTTCAGATGTGTAACATAAACTATGACTACTTTTATTCCATTGGCTCAAGTTTTGTCGTATGTCCATGCGTAAAATCAATGAGGGGGGAAGGTAAACAACCTCACAGGAGGTAAGGAAAATTCCATGGTTCACGTAAGCCTCTTGAAGGATAGGGAAGTAAACAGTTGGAAATATAATACAATTTGCCATGGCCTTGCCCACTAGGGCCTCATAGTCCTCTTCGATTTCTTTTGGGAGGGTTTTTGGGAAGCTTGAAAATAGTATGTGAAAATCCACCCACATTTAATTGACTATAACACAGTTATACCATAGCTAACTTGAAGGGAGGGGGAAATACCATCTGATTGTGTGCCCAGGAAGAAAAGAAAAGGTATTAGCATCTAGCCAGTCTCTACTACATGGGTGTAATATCTAAGCAGGTTTTTGGGGATTGAAAAAAGTTTGGCAAGCACCCAATAGGGGAAGGGCATTACAGTTTATTCATTAATTAACCATTTATTGCATGCCTATTATGTGTTAGCCATGGTAGAGGAGTCCTTACTATGTGCTAGATATTATTCTTATTAGGAATATAAAAATGGAAAAGACAAGGATCTTGTGGTCTCGTGGGAGACAGGTATATGAAGGAATGACAATATAACACATCTGGGTATCAGAGACATACATATCAAATGCCAGCAATGTTTCTACATTTGTCTTCCTAGGATCAGCAAACTGTTGTGAATTTTTTTACTATATCTGTATAGTTGTAGACTAGTGATTGATGTGGTTTTAGGACCTGTGTTCATCATTTATTTTCTTCTTGGACAGCTTTCAGTGGACACCCTACAGTTTCTGCTCTTCTTGTACATACAGCAGTTAAATAAGGTCTCCCTAAGGACATCTTTGATTGGAGAAGAGTGGCCTACTCCCAGAAACAGATCTCAGTCTCCTGACCTGACTGAAAAATCCAGTTGTCATAATAAGGTACTGTTTGAATTTTGATGTCTTTCTCTGAAGGAGACAATTTGTGAGGAGCTGGTTTGCCTTCATTAGAAATTATGTTGGGTTTATTTATATAAGCCATTGATTTGCTGGCTTGTTTTGTTTTGCTTTGTTTTTTACTTTTTTCCCCCAAATTATAAGATCAATGTGCAATCTTAATATAGAAAAGTGATTTCTGTTCCTTTAGTGACACAAAAATTTCTTACATGATTTTTGGGCAAATCATTCACTATACTCTTATTAACATTTCCATTTTTGCAAATGTTAATGAATTTGAATCTACTTATTTGAATAAGGATAAATAAGAAGATGCAGTGTTTTCAAAGTGTTGAAATCTACTGAAAAAAATTCTGTAAAAATATCTGCTCATATGTTTTAGGTAATATACTTAAATATACTTAAGGTCAGCACGCTTAAGTAATTGTTTATGATGTGATAAACCCTAGAAGTTAAATATAACTGCTTCACATTGTGAGCTTTAGAAAATGTTATTTGTTTTCTACTTTTATAAAGAGACCAAAAATGTGTTTATCTGTTTATGTAAAAGTATTTTTTAAAACTTTAAGTAAAATGTAGATCTCAGTAATTTTGCCATGTGCAGACTCTTTAATATCCTTTTTCAGAGAATTCTTTTCACTGTTATATTCCGTGATGCTGCTCCCTCCTGGTTCTGCTTCTGATTTCTTTGTTCTCATTCTT
>PVJD01011152.1:0-48323 GCA_004026545.1 Mormoops blainvillei | reverse complement strand
AAAAAAAATTAGTTACAGGTCATTTCACCTCTACATAATTTACACTGTTATCTTGTAATTTTTAAACACGTGGCTTGTTTGAATAGCTTCCTAAATTGTTTTATGATCTGACATCCAGGGAATCCTCAACATCAAATAACTGAACTAACTGCTACCTTTATTGTATCTGCTGTTCAATTTGGTTATATATCATAGTTTTTCTCTCAAAAGCATCTCTGACTCATTACCTTTTAGTGGGTCCTGTTTTTCCTTTCTTTCTCCCAGCCTCCCTTCCTTTCTTGCTTTCTTCCTTTCTCCATTTCACTGTTAAACTTTGTTTGACTTGCTGGATTCTTTCAGTGTGATTATTTGCAGTCAATTTCTCTTATCCTGAGCATAAATGATCATAAGAAAAAATTTTCCCCCTCTACTGTCTTTGCATAGCTATTCATCTTATATGGATATTGATTTTTAAATTATCTTTTTCCCTCAAATATTGTTTATCTAATACTCTCAGGATAACTTGACACCTACTTTTGTTAAATATATGGTTTCTGAATTTTGTTTGTTTGGCTAGGTATATTTTTTTTAAGAGGAGTTCTGGGGTATGTTGAAAACTTTGCCCCAATTATTTAACTTTACTAACTGAAAGGCTAACAATATGAATTTAATAAAATTAATTCTTATACAGAAGGTATTTTAAAAAAGAGTTATTCCAGATGAAGAAAAACAGGTGATTAAAAGGGGAGGACTGTAAGTTATTGTGAAGATTTTGGCTTTTATGCTGACATCTGATGTATTTTCATGTTCTAATAAGAAATTATTTTATTAGAAATGAAAATATACAATCATAAATGGACTGATGATGAAATTGTGCTTTGATCCAACATTGATAGCTAATCTTATTTTGTGTACTCAAGGTTTTAAAAACAATTATTTAAAATGAAGAAAAGTACATTTGTTTTTGTAAAATGTATTATATGGCCAATATTGATATGTTCTAAGATTTGGGGATAGAATAGTGGACAAACAAATGTTTCTGTATATATGAAATGTAAATTTTGGTGAAACAGAGATAGACAATTAGCAAATAATCCAATAAAATATATTTATATATATCACTGGTAAATATTGAGGAAAATTAAAGTTGTGTATGAAAGCAAGCATTATATAGTTGATTGCTGGACAGTCCTTTTTTAAAAAAGATTTTATTGTTGTCCGAGTACAGTTTTGTCCATTTCCCCACCCCCCCTTAACTTTGTCCATGAGTCCCCCATATATGTTCCTTTACCACCCTTCCCCTGCCCCTCATCTTCCTCTCCACATCTTCTCTGTTCACTTTCAGTTTGTTCTTCACTTCAATGTTTTCAGTTACATTTAACTTGCTTGTTTGTTCTGTTGATTAGTCTCCACTTATAGGTGAAATGGACAATCTTGTTAAACTATTTTCTAAGTTGGTTGGACTTGGAGAAAATGAAATTTAAGCACAGAATTTTATAGAATCGGGGAAATACTATGTAAAAATCTTGAAGAAAGACCATTCTAGGATCTGGAACACCGGTACAAAGAACACAAGGCAGAAAGAAGTTTGGTATTTTAAAAGCACAGCAAGAAATGTAAGTTTTGTAGATGGTAGTGAGTAACTGGGAGAGTAATTGGAGAAAAAGTTAGCAGCATTAGGCTACTTTCTAATGACAAATAGATCATGAAAGGGCATATAATCTATTTGGATTTAAACTTTAAAGGCAAATATTTACATTTTATTATGAGATGGAGACAACCACTAAGCAGAGGAGCGATAGGTCTGATTTTTATTTTAAAAACATCACTCATAATAATAATGGAATATTTAAGGAACCATCATTGCATTAATTTAATCGTAAGTTATGAATTGGAAGTTGTTAGCTGAGAGGTAGTGATCAAAGTTGTATTGATAACTCTGTTTAAGGTAGCATCCCTAGATCTTACTGACTGAATATGATAATAGAAGAAAAAATGGATAAAACCGTAACTTCACAGTTTTAGACTTGAGCAAATGAGTTATTGGGAGTGCCATATTCATCCAGGAAATACAGCATGGGAAAAGGTTAAAGGTGCTGACAGTTTAGTCTGGGATGGAAATGTTTGTGTAAAAGGAATTGGTGTACGCAACATTTCAAGCCAGAGACAACCTAGGGAGGAAGATAAAAAGAGAGGTCTGAGAAATGAGCTCTGAGACACTAACAGTTATAAGTTGCAAAGAGGAGACAAGGGTGGAGGAGAGAGAGCTCAATGAGACAAGGGAAAACTGGGAATTTTTTCTGTCCCTATGGCAAAGAGAATAAAAACATTTAAAGAAGAATGGTATGAACAACTATTTCCAAATTCAGATTCTCTATGATTTACAATTAGATTCTTTTAAAAATGTGTTTACACATATTCCACAGCTGTTCTCTTTCCCTTACGTTTGATTTGTGTTTGTTGTTTTTCTCAGTGAACAATAATTTACTACTTGGCTTTCGTTATCATTTAATTAGATGATTATAATAACACTTTATTTGGACCTCATGCTGTGAAATAGCCAGAAAAAAAAATTTATATATTTTTTTGGAAACAAGGATTTGAAAAATTGTTTGTATGTATAGTTGAATTCCACAAATAAATATGAATGTGGGGATTGCAGTGAAAGAAACACGTATAAATATATCATTTGAAATAATGCCTTTCATACAAAGACACCCATAGGAGTTGAGCTGAGTAAATACACAAATTGGGTGGTAGGGACAATATATTGATCTTTATTTAGTCTTTCTGTGCAAAAAAAAGCAATTTATGTTTTGATATATTTCTAGATATGATGGTAGCATGTAATCAAAGAGATAAACCAGCCTCAATTCTATTCCTGAAATGTTTGATAATCTTATATATGATACCTTTGAAAATATTGGAGATAATAGCCTGAACCACTTGGAAAAGATTGACTTATCATTATAATTATAGTTTTTTTCTACTAATATAAATTTATTTGGTGCTTAATTAATGCTTTATGTTGAATGAATCATTGATGAAACATACTTTGTGACCAAAATGAGAGACATTTTTATGCCTAGAAGTAGCTGAATTACTGCAGAAGTCACAGATTAAAATTGTCAAGTATTTTAAAAATATTTCCTTTGACTACCTGGGATGAAGCAGAAAATCTGATTTAGACTTTAGGCTGATAACTAAGTGGATGAAAGAGACACTGCATAATAACTTTTAGCTCCAATAATGACACTAATTGAGACACTCAAATGTGAACCAACAGTGCATTCCTGGTGTCTAGGATACTAAACCATTTAGGATTTATTTTTATCACACAATTGTTTTGTGTTCTCAAATCCAGTACATTGGGGATTTCATTTCTTCTCAGAAAGTAGATTCACAATTATGATGCCCCATATACATATATAAATATATATATATTTTTAAACAAATATTTTACTGGTAGTAGAAAAAATAAAAGACTAAAAGAGGTGAGGCTGTGGCCCAAACAATAGATTTCAGCTTAAAATGTCATGTGGTGTTTGTTTTCTATGATACAATTGCCTCATTTTTCTCCAGTGAAATATTATTTGTAATTTATTTTTATTTTTTAATGAATATACTAGTGATTTTATTGAATGGCATAGAATATAAACTAATCTATGAAAAAAATCTGCAGTATATAGTGATTTAAATAAGTAGACTTGGATTTGCCTTTCATGAGAGGATAGGGGATATAAATGGGCTCTGTTTCACAATGTCTGCAGTTTTTCAAGGTGGCTTAACCAATATTATGTTCTTACTGGCAATTTATAAAGTTCTAGTTGCTTTGATCTTTATGTTTCTTATCTCACAGCAAATGAGGTATCGTTCACTCATCCTTCACAGTGATTAGTGATTATATCAACATTTTGGCAAAATCAAATTTTAAAAAAATGTAAAATGCATAATTCATAATGATCGCAGGGTAGGTGGAAGTTATACTCACCCCAGGACCAAACAGGAAATACAAATAAAAATTAAAACAATCCATCTGAATAACCAACTGAAGACTAGCTGAACTGAAGTTTTATAACCAAGGATTTACAAAAGAAGCCACTTAGAGACTGGTAGGAAGGGCAAAGATACAAGAAGGGCTGGCCCCACTCCCACAGGCAGCAGCTGAGAGTCTGGAGGGATATCTCAGCTGCAAAGTTTCCCCCTGAGGACTGTGGGTCCTCAACCTCGTGCCGGGCTCCGCAGCCCAGAGCATCAGAGCCAGAGAGAGGCAAACATAAAATATCTGTCCACTAGAGAGAGATGGGGGTCTGCTTGAGACACAGATGGCCTTTCAAAGGGACAACACACAAAATATCATTTGCAGGCATTCACCCTGGGCTCAGGAGGAGGGAGGGTGAAGTGGACTAGAGTTGTGTGAGGACAGCCTGGGGTTTGTGGCTCTGGGGAGAGGGCTTAAGGGACGGTCACCAGGGTCCCCATGCTAAGTCCATCTCCCATACCACAAATATCATTTTTAGGGGGAGCGCTTCCTGTCTAATGGCTTTAGCCTAGAGGAATGCAATAGGCCCACCCTCCAGACTCCATGTCACCCCACCCTGTGGAGCTCACACCCTGTCAGAGGAGTCATGTGTATGCGCCCTGGGTGTAGAGTTCCAGGCAGACTTAGGAGGTATCAGTGACTCAGTTGTGTGGCTCTGGGGTGGGGTCCACTCCCTCCACCTTCTCATAAACATAAGCAGGGATGCCCCTTGACAGGAAATCCCAGTGTTCTGTCTTCTTCAAATTGCAGTAGGTCATCCTTACTGTCCTTTTAAACTCTGTATAAACCACAGGGCTATGTAATAGAGTCTTATAAACTCTGTGTTTTGGATTACTCATAAGTAACTTTAGTGAAATTTTAAAAATTGAATCAGTGACATGTTAGGAATAAAGGGCGTTTTGAAACATCTTGCATTTTAAAATATATGGAAAAGTTAAAACATGAAAAAAGTAGGCAGAAAGTAAAAGTAAGAATTCAAAATGCTGGTTATATATAAGATGAGAATTCAAGCCAATTCTCATTAAATTTTAAAGGGCAAAACGAATTGAACAAGCTGAAGTATTTGGGGAGCATCCAAGGAATGGACATCAAAGCTCTGTGATGGTTTCCAAGGATGTTTAATTAATTGTGTGTATGTTAAATTTCTCTATGTATTGTGTATTTTCAGGTTTTACAAATGATTGACAAATTCTTTAAATTGGAAAGGAAATACAGTAAAATCAATGAGCAGACACTATATTTTATGTGTTCAGGAATTGGACAAAAGGATTTATATATGTTTACTTGTGTAAACATTATAGAAATCATTCAATTTTCATAATGAGAAAAGTGAATGTTATGTTGGACACTTAAACAGAAGATATTCAATCAGAATTGGGGTGACATATACTGTGAACTAGTTTACTGAGATAATTCTGAAATCAGCAGGTCATTTAAGACTACTGTAACTTGTGTTTTTTGTTTGTTTGTTTATTTTCAGGAAACCAATGAGCTGAATCCACTCTGCAGACATAGGCTATTTCTTTAGCTTTTTATTGCCATATAATAAGAACAAGCAAATTTAGTATTAACTCACTGCAAATTCAGAAAATAAACAGTGTATATCCCATCTAGATCAAGAAACAAAACATTTCCAGGAATACAGAAGTTCCTCTCATGTTCCTTTACCATATACAATGCCCTCAAAGATAACCACTATTCTGATTAATAATACTCTGGAGAACTTAATAAATAAATGACTGAATATAGCATAAACTCTTCTTTCTGTCTTCCTGCATTTGGTAACATATTTTTGAGATTCGGCTGTATTATTGTGTGGTGAAATTGTACATTGTTCTTTCTTGTTTTATGCTGTTCTGTGCATGAATACAATTTCCATAATTTATCCATTCTGAGTTTGGATAGACATGTACTGTTTAGATAGTTTGTGTTTGGTGCCAATTAAAAATAAGACTTCTATTGGCTGTTTTGGGGTGAACACATGTATAATTTTATTATATATATCCTGAGAAATAGAATTGCTGGTCCAGGGTATATATAGCTTATATTTACATATTTATAACAGGGCCAGCTTATATTCAGCTTTAGTGAACACTATTACAGAATTTTCCAAGTGATTTTGCCAATATCACACTCTTAATTTAGGAGAGTCCCAAGTGCTCTGCATCCTCACCAACATTTGGTATATTTTTTTCCATTTTCATCATTTGGGTGTGCGTATACTGGTATCTCATGTTTATTGATCTATCAGATGTCCCCTTCTGTGAAATATCCTGATCTAGTCTTTTATGTTTATTCTATCGAGTTATTTGTTTGTTTCTAGGAGTTTTTGACTTTTAGTTTCATGTAGTGTGATATTTGAGATACATATATATCATATTAAATATATAAACTTATTTATATTTTCTTAAGGATTTGATTCGATCTATGTCCCTGGGATATATTTTTCTCCAATTTCATGTTCTTGTAAGGTTCTTTGCTAGTTTTAAAATTAAGGATATGATTTCCTCATAAAAAAGAGAAAATATTTTCTCTATTTTAAAAAACTATATGGGTGCTTTAAAACTGCAATATTAGTATTATTTCTTCCACAGATTTTTTTAAAGGATTCACTGATGAAACTATTTGAGTCTGGAGATTTCTCTGTGGCAAAGATTTTAAATAATAGTTTCAATATACCTAATAAACATACCGCTAGTAAGATTTTTTACTGTTTTTGTACCTGTATTTTTCTGAGAACTTGTCCTTTTCAATCTAAATTGTCACATGCATTGTCATAAAGTTGTTTTCAATATCCTTTTATCTTATCGATGTCTGTAGGATCTGCAGTGGGCTATCCATTACAATCCTGTTACTAATAATTTGTATATATTTTAAATTTTTATTTATTTATTTTTAGAGAGAGGGGAAGAAAGGGAGAAAGAGAGGGAGAGAAACACTGATGTGAGAGAGGAACAGTGATTGGTTGCCTCTCCTACACCCACTGACCGAACCCACAGCCCAGGTACGCACCCTGACTGTGAGTTGGATGGGTGACCTTTTGCTTTGCAGAATAATGCCCAACAAACTGAGCCACATCAGTCAGGGCACAATTTGTATATTTAAAAACTCTTTTTTCCGGGTCTTGCTAAAGTATTTGATTTTTTTATTTTCTCAAATTAAAAAGTCTCTTTTCTTTTGCTATTTTATTATTAAATTTATGTCTACATTTATTAGGTTTTAATTTCTCAGTTTCTGTGGGGAGCATTTGCAGATGTGCAAGGATTTCTCCTGTTATAGTCTTAAGAATTACATGGCTAGTTTATAGACTATGTGAATGATGAGCTTTACAAGATAATGCCAAGTTACTTTTTAAAGAGGATATTTTTATTTACATACATTCACTCAAGTAATGTATATGAGATAGCTTTATCTATAGTCTCTCTAACATCTGGCATTGTCAAACTTTATAATTTTTACCAATAAAAATGATACACAAAATATTTTAAAGTAATGTTTAAAATGATAGTTTGTTATGACCTTCATTTGAGATGTCCAAAGTAATTATAATATTTTGAAACTTTACTAGTGCTTTTACATCTTTTTTCATAAGGAATTTAAAAATATAGATCATGAAACTAGCCTCAGACATGAGCACCTTAGTATTCTTTATATTAAAGTGTATTATAACAACCCACCCTCTTGAGCAGGATTTGAGATTTCATATCAATTATTACATGAGTCATGTGGACAGCATAAATAACATGACTAAAATTTTTCAAGTAATGTCAGTTGACACCCTTGCCATATTTTTCCAGCCCTTTGTTTGTTTAAGAGCAATAAGAAGGGAACTTGACTGATCACAATGTTTTAATAACTTGTCTAAGGTCACATAATTAGTGTGCGGCAGAAAGATTCGTTCTCAATGTCTAACATCATGTTTCTTTAAAATCTGACAATGAAATTCTTGTCTTGACCTTTTTAGTAATCCCACAGAGATACAAATTACTCTAAGAACTTTTTTTGCTGTTTGAGAAACTGTTTATCTTTCAGCCTTTGTTATAATGACACCATGCACACTCAGGATCTTCGTTCTATGCAGATCTGCTTCAGTATGCTGGCTTGAGAGGTTAGGGGTTTTTTTCCTCTTCATTTCCAGTAACAGATCAATAGTTTCTTAGAGGAATTGTGAAACATAGTGTCTTACAAAAAGCACATTAATTTGCTGCTCAGTTTGATTTCTTTTAAAGCTTTTATTTATTTTTAGACATAGGAGAAGGGAGGGAGAAAGAAAGAAAGAAACATCAATGTGTGGTTGCCTCTACTGGAGACCTGACCCACAACCCAGGCATGTGCCCCGACTGGGAATCAAACCAGCAATCCTTTGGTTTGCAGGCTGACACTCTATCCACTGAGCTACACCAGCCGGGGCTAACTGTTTCTTATAGTCATAGTCTAATGTATTATGAATGGTGTAAATTTGATTATTTTAATATTGAAGATGTGTTATAATAGGAATAATTTGAGGACATGAAGTCTCATTGAAGTGTCATTTACTTCAAAATCATAGATATTTTTCAAATATTCAACAAAATATAGAGAACATTAAAATGTAAACAAAGGATAAAGTTGGTTTAACAAAGATACTTTAATAAATGACTTCTTGTTTTTATTCAAAACAGAATTGCTTAAAGATTTTAAAACATGGGTCAGTACACACTTCGTCTTTGTCTTTTAGAATTCTCCCTCCTCTACACTGATAACGCAAGACTGTATGAAGCTGAGTGATGATATTTTATATGTGAGTTTTGATTTAATGTGAACAAGTCCTTTTGTTCACTACCAAATTTGTAGAAGTTTTTTATTGTTTTTGTGAAATATACTTGTGAATATATTAATTTTGTAAAGAATTTGCAGGCTTTATGAAAAATAAATAAATGTGATAAAAATTTTTGGGAAATTTGGATAAAATTAATTCATAGTTATTTAATGCAGTTCTTTATTGTCACAATTACCAAAAGTTTTGTGAAGCTAATATATATGGTGACCCTTGAAAAGTAGAATATAAAAGGTAACAATTTTATTTCATTAAAGTACTTGACCATGTAAGCTAACATCGACTCTGTTTCTTCTGGAACTCTTTTTGGGAAGTTATATTCTGTATGTAATAGGCAATCTAAATAACAAAATAGTTTTGAAATGATAAATTGCATCGCTATTTAATATAGCAATGATCCAAAACTTGAGGTTTATATTTAAATTTCATCTGGTTTTTATTATTCTTGGCTGGATATATATTTTCAGTTTTGTTTTACGTGGTTTTCACTTATCTCCCATCCTTAAGTTTCCCTGTAAACTTTTGTGTTTTATGAAACTGACAGGCTGTGTATACTGCTGAAGATGACTAATTTTAGTCACATGTTTATTCCAAGACCAGAGACATTTATGAAAAGGGGTATAGAGAAATATGATAGATAAAGTACTTTTTTGGATTACATGTTTGCCAGTTTAATGTATGTGTTTTTAAAATAAACTTTTTATTTTAGAACAGTTTTATATACACAGAAAAATTCAAATATAGTACAGAGATTTATTATTAACATTTTATGTATATGGTACATTTGTTACAATTAATGAGCTAGTATCAATACATTATTCTAACTAAAGTCAATACTCCACTCAGAAATTTTTAGTTTTGAGTTAATGTCCTTTTTCAGTTTCAGGATCTTATTCAATATATACACATATATTAGTCATGTCTTCTTGGCGCCTTAGCCTCTCTCGGCTCTGACATTTTCTAACCTTCCTTGTTTTTTAAATAACCTTGCAAATTTTGAGGAGTATTGACCAGGAATTTTATAGAATGTCCTCAATTGGAATTTGTCTTATATTTTCATCATGATTAGAGTGGAGTTAAAGTGTCATTTCATTACTTAAGTAAGGGGACATGCTCTCAAAATGACATCTGTGTTGTTGACTTTGATCACTTGGCTGAGGTAATGCTTGTCAGGTCTCTTGACTGTAGAGTCACTCTCCTTACATCCATTTCATATTGTTGTCTCTGTATGGGAGTCACTGTAAACCCTCATACTTACAGTACGGGCACTTAAGTTCCTCTTCATTGAATGCAGATGATCTACATAAATTCCTTGAAATTCTGCTCAGGACCTTTGTCTCTTCTCCATTTACTATTTTTACTTCCTTATAGCAGCATGAACTTGTAGATATTTATTTTATTGGGTTATAATCTAATATCATACTATCCGTGTTCTCAAATTGTTGGTCATTGGGCACTCCTACATCGGCTCTTTATGCCTCTGTCTCTTGGACATATTGCCATCATTTGTACCTTTTCTTTAGTTCTTTTAAGACACTACTTACACTTTGTTACTACAAGAGACCCTAGGCTCGTCTTCTATATATCCTACTCTGGGCATAGATTTAGCCATTTCCCTACAAAGTGTTGTTCCTTTTATTTGAGAATACAATCAGAAAGCAAGATCGGGGTGGTAGGTGCCCTTGTTGCCACCAAGACTCCTAGGCTTCTAGACCCTCTTAGCTTCCTGAGAAAAGAGATGTGTGTGTGCGTGTATACTAACCATGGCATACATGCATTTCTATAAATATTTCTATAGTGCCTATATTAAACTAAACATCATTTAATACTGCAATTTGATATCTCCAACTTTAATCCATTATAACATGAATCATTTTAGTCTCTCTTTCAGCAGCAGAAGGTATTTTCTATTGCAGGATTTAAACCCGATATTGGGATACCCTAGCAGATCTCTGTTGGGCAATAGAAATAAACTGAGCATAACCAGAGGGGAGGAATGAGGGGGATGACAGGGGAAAGGGAGGGGAAGGGTCATCAGGGAACATGCATAAAGGACCCATCGACAAAGCCAAATGGAGGAAGGATTGAGGGTAGGGGTGGGTGAGGCTGGGAAAAGTGGTGGTGGGGACATGTTGACAAAAACTAACAAAAAACAAAGTGGTCAGGGGGAGGCTGGGGGTAGTGTGGGAAGCTAAGAAGCCAAAGAACTGGTGTGTGCAGCCCATGGACATATACTAAGAGGTGTGGGGATGATGGGATGGGGTGCAAGGCAGAGGGGATATAGTGGGGAGAAATGGGATAACTATAATAGCATACTAAATAAAATAACCCCTCCTCCAAAAAAAAGATAAATAAACTGAACAGTCTGAACTCAGGTCTTAATGATCAGTAGGCTTCTATTTACTCTCTATTATCACTTTATTTGAAATGTTGAGTTTAAGTAGCAATACTAAAAAAAAATTCTTTGACTTCTACATTTTTATTGGATAGGCATTTCTAATTTTCTATTCATTTTAAAATCTCTATTTATACACTTTATTTTGTACAGGAATTTTGAGGCTGCTTTAAATACGTGAATGAGGAAATAAAACAGTGGTATAGTTCACTTGTATTTGAAAAGACAGTGAGCATAAACTGACGAGAACATAGTGTTGGAATGGTGTGAAATGGACTGCTGCCAAATGAAATTGATACAGGGCAGGGGGAGAGCCACCTGAATCCTGGAGAGGAAGTGAAGCGCGATGGAAGTTGATGGAAGGTAATGGAGAAAAGGAGGACATTAGCCAAACATTACCAAGGTGATTACCACACTCTGGTGCAAAATCATTTAGTGGAAAACTTTTTTCCATCTATTTCAATTTTCCATGCAATTGGTCATCAGACAGCTACAGTACAGCATCCCAAGTTCCTTACCAAAGAGGGTTTTCTAAATGATTTCAAAAGCCTATTAGTAAGGGTCAAAGAATGGGAAATTAAAATTGCTCTGCTATTAATCTGTAGAATGATGGTGAAACGTGCATAATCTCAATTTAAAACAGGTTTAGAGTTGTCCCTTTGTTCATTTTAGGGTTTTTGTCCAACATTGGGATTATAGCTGAAGTCCTCTGGCTAAATAGTTTCAGATAAAGTCCTGCAATTTACAGTTAAAATAGAAATATTTACAGGGCATTCTAAATTTTATAAAAATCGATGAAATAAATTGTGAAAGCCACTTTTAAGCCAGAACTGATGGATTGTTTTTGCAGAAGAGGGGCTGGCTTTACCTTTGACATAACGTCGACGAAGTGTGAAGTTATCTAGGGAGTTTGTACACTAGAGTCATAGACAATAACTGTGCCTCATTGCCTCTAGAATGGACCACATATGATGAATAATTACTTAGGCTATAAATACTGTCATCCACTGCTTGGTACATGGCTGGATCAAATGATACTACAAAAGGATGATTTCAGACTGATATTGATAAACAGTAATTCCTGTATTCTACAAGATTTTGGCCAGAACACATTATGTAAACTTGAAAGTTCTGTCCTATTTGTATATGTTTCTTTATATAGAACTAAAACCCAAAGAAAGTGAAGAAAGTACCTCAATATAAATTAATTTTTAAAGGCTTAAAAGTGACTGATAAATTTTAGTCACAAGGGTGATAAAAGTTGTCCCTTGCTCAGTCTCCTGAAAACTGTATGGACTGCAGGATACAATGTCAGATTTTTAATATGGAAAACCTTTTTTTTTTTTTGCAATAGGCTAAACAATTTATTCAAATATTCTGAGGATGTTCTTATTCATCTCAAAATAGAATAAAATATAGAGTGTAGTATTTTTCTCACATTTAAAAAAATATATACAGCTCCTTTTTTTAAACTTTATTTACATTGTTGACACTGTTACAGATGTCCCCATTTCCCCACCCCTCTTTTTTACCTCCCCACCACCCTCACCTCACTTTCCCTCTGGCCATCACTACACCGTTGTCTGTGTTTGTGGGTTATGCATACATGTACTTTGGATAATCCCTTCACCTTCTTTCATACAGTCCCTCACCCCTTTCCCTCTTACAGCTGTCAATCTGTTTCATGTGTCCATGCCTCTGTTTCTATTTTCTTTGTCAGGGTATTGTGTTTGTTTGTTTCTTTGTTTATTATAAGTGATATCATATGGCATTTGTCTTTATATGATTAGCTTATGTCACCAGGTTTGTCTATGTTGTTGCAAAAGGTAAGGTTTCCTTCTTTTTTATGACTGCATAGTATTCCACTGTGTAAATGTACCACACTTTTTTATGCACTCATCTATTGATGGCCCTTGGGCTGTTTTCAGATTTTGGCTACTATAAAAAACACTGCTGTGAATATAAGGGTGCCTATATCCTTTTAAATTGGTGTTTTGGGATTCTTAAGGTATATTCCCAGAAGTGAGATCGCTGAGTCAAAAGACAGTTCCATTTTTAATTTTTTGAGAAAACTCCATAATGTTTTCCCCAGTGGATTTCCCAGTCTGCATTCCCACCATCAGTGCACTAGAGCTCCCCTTCCTCCACTTCCTCACCAGAACTTACCATTTGTTGATTTATTGATGGTAGCCATTCTGATATACCCAAAGCAATCTACAGATTCAACATAATTTCTATTAAAATATCAAGTACATATTTCACAGACCTTAAACAAATGTTCCAAAAATTTATATGGAACAAAAAAAGGCCTTGAATAGCTTCGGCAATCTTGAGAAAGAAGAACTAAGTTGGCGGTATCACAATATCTGATATCAAACTATACTATGAGGCCATTGTAATCAAAAGAGTCTGTTTGGTACTGGTGTAACAGGCTGTAGATCAATGAAACAGATCAGAGGGCCCAGAAATAAACTCACACCTTTATGGTCCATTAGTATTTGACAAAGGAGACAAGAGCACGCAATGCGGTAAAGAGAGTCTCTTCAATAAATGATATTGGGAAAAATCATGAGCTATAATAAAATGATTGTTTCTTAAGTAATCAAGTAATCATGACTTGTCTGCTCTGAAGCCAGGTCATATGTATGCAAAGCCAGCTATGCTTTCAACTGGCTCTGTGCATCTGGCAATTTTTTCCATGTTATGCCTCTGATGCTCCATCTTACATTTGTACCTCACACCCAGTGAATCCTACCACTATTAATTCAGCTTTCCCATTATTTGTATTATTATTTCTGTGTTCTAAACTACTGTAATTTTTGGTTTAGGTTATACCAGAGACCTTCTAATTCTTCTACCTGGTCCTTCACTTGACCTCCACTTCCACCTTGGGCAGCAAATACACATTAAATGGTATGTTGGATAATATTATCCTTTTGCTCAGAAAATTTCACATGTTCTGTGAATGTTGTTCTTATTCAGAATAACATTCAAATTCCTAAACACAAATTTCTTTTATCATAGAACACTGGCCCTTTGTTATTTCCATACCTAATTTTCTTCTTCTTCCATTCATTTTCCAACCATAGTGACTTGCTTTCTCTTCTTTGATCATTTGTGTTTTTTCACCTTGTAGCTTTTGTCACTTTCTCTGCCTGGGATAGTCTACTGTGCTGTGTGACCCACTCACTTCCTTTTAAAAATTTCTGCTCAAATGTCAACAGAGGTGCCTTCCATAACTTCCTGCCAAGCAATACCTCTTGCACACTTGAATTTCTTTATCCACTTAACATTTTTTTCAAAGACACTCTCATAACATGTTATTATTATGTACCTTGTTTATTTGTTTATTGTTTCTCATTTTCATCCAAATATAAGCACAACATAATAAAGAACAGTATCTATTTTGTTCATTGCCTATAAAGTAAATATTGTTTGTAAGAATGAATAAAAAAACAATAAAGGTGCATAAAATATATATATAGCTTGACAAAACCACATAGCAGTTGTCTTGACTGAAGGAACAAAAGTCATATTATTATACAATATTGAAAGTAATGTGAATGAAACTGCCAAAAGGTAATTATATATTAATATCACAGCCCTTATGTACTTTTTATTAATGTTTCTCACTGACCATAGAGAATAGTGGAATTCATAATATTCAGAGGTGCATACATTTGGAATGTAAACTTGCACAAACTACGCTAATAAAATAGCTAATACTATAGTTAGAGAAGCTAAGTCCTTACAAAATAATGTCAGAGCATTTGGAGAAACTTCTTACTATAGTCTTATGAAGGCAATTTAATACATTTAACAGGCGAATGACTTTTTGCAATGTATTAAAGCATACACATCAAAAATGGCATTTAAATGGTGTACAGTTTAAAGGACTGTTTTACTCTTGTTGCTTTCTTTATGGCATTAATGTTTATTAATCTAGCCTACATTTTATATTTCTCAAGTGATAAAAAGGCTTTATTATTATTATTATTATTATTATTATTATTATTATTAGAAATCTGGAAGAGACAATTAAGAACCCCAGGAAGGAAGTGCCTTACTTTCTAAGAATAGCAAAGGAGAACTATAATTTGACAAGGAAAGAAGCCTAGTTAAGGACATTCCACAGATTTGATTAAAACATTTAAGATTACATGTTTTTGTCTCTTTATAAAATATTCATTAAAGAATGAGTTGTTTTTTCTAAGGTATAATTTTATAAAGCTTTATATAATTTCATATGCTGTTCAAATATTGGCACTGTGGAGCATGTGGGAAAAATACTATCTAATACAATTAATAACCTGTCCAGAGTTCAGGGATCAGGATGCGCGCTGATATTTCAACCCCAAATACTCCCTATGAAAGATGGACTGCTCAATATATCTTTCACATAAGAAGTTTATGAGGTTTCCTTAATATCTTATCAGTTAATAGAAGGTGTTACTGTGTAAAATATCTGGCAATGCTTCATTTCAGATATAAAACCATGGCCTTACAACACAGTGTGGCTAAAGAATGAGGGCCAGTAATTACATTCATACCCTCAGTAGCCCTGGGGCAAGTGAAAGTAATTACTTCTGTTGTATCTTTGACCTTTTAGTATTTGACTGGTTAGTATTTGACTCTCCAGTAAATGAAGTGGTATACCTCTTGGAACAAACTATAATAACTGGTGTAACAATGCCTTTTTAATTTCAAGTTACATATCTTTAGTGTTCTGCACATCAAATTACTGAATTTTTTTTCGAAAGGATTCAACTCCATTAGATACATCATAATCCATTTTCCAAAGCAATTGACTCAAGGCATTGTTCTAATTATGCAACCATAATGTCAAATTCCTAAAAACTCATAGTGTGTGTATCCAACCAAAACATTATGTAATAAGGCCTCCCTCATTTTATAAATTCACTATCTTCTGTTAAAAGAACAATGGCATTGACCTTCTAACAGTAGAGTTTACTGTATCTTCTTTCTTAGTATGACCAGTTTTCACTGCTTTTTTTGTACTATTCGGGATAATAGAATTGGACATTCTCTCAAATGTAAGTCCCAGACCAGATACCCTTTCTTCACCTCTACTTCACCACTCTCCTTAACCCAGGGCACGCTATCAATTAGATGGTATTTTGTCTGACATTATTATATTCCACCTTGCCTTAGGGCCTATGTGCATATTTCTCTTTTCTGAACATCAGTCCTAGCCTAAGTACTACTGATTTGTAATTCTTTTAAATTAAAACAAATTTAGTTTTGCAAATAAAATTTTCAAAGGTGATGAAAAATGAATAGCCTGCAAAGATCATTGGACCTGGTAGGAAAAAAATAATGTCAATTAAAAACATATATTGTAAAGAAAGTTGCTAAGAGTGCTAACCATCTGATAGAATAATAGGTTATCTTTTGTTTGCTGGGTGAAAACACCTGCTAATTTATAATGGAATGTGTTATAACTGAATGCTTTACCTCTATTTCCTTAGTATAACTCCAAATTTTATTAATTAGGTTAGTTACAATAAAAAGTGGTAAAATTATCAAGTGCTATTTAAACGTTAAATAATCAGAAAACAGGAAAAGGAAATTAGAGTATGATAATTCGCAGAAAAAAAAAACCTGCTGAAAAAGTTGCTTTTGTTGTCATATGAGGAAAGAAAGTTACTTGAAACCCAAACAGACTCAGGGCAGCACACCAGTGTGAAGCAGCAGGACTCAGTGGTAAGCACAGAAACAGACAGAGGATGAAACTGTGGGGAACGAAGCCAAAATGAATTCCTATATGTTGCACATTGTATTGGATGAGAAGAAATGACTCTTATTTACACGACATACTCAGGCCACATCAGCCTTTCACATTATAACAGTTTTTGGCACTCTAAGAGAAACATTCCCAGTTTCCAGTTTTAGGAGATTATGTGAGGTGGCCCTCCACTAGGTCATTTGGTTTGCCCTGCCCTTCCATGTCTCCACTTTTCTTCTTCTCTGTAATCTTTCTACATGAATGCCATTTGCTTAGAAGTGTCTTTTGTTAAGGAAGTGGGTAATAAACTCATTCACTTTTTTTGGCTTAAAACACCTATAATTTACTTCCAATTTTGAATATGGTAATACACATCTAATTCTAGAGATATTTATTTCTACTTAGTATTTTGAAGGTACCATTACATTGTCTTTTGGCCGTGGCTAATGAGAAATCAATTTAGATCTATTCACCATTGCTTTATATGTAATCTGTCTTGTTCTCTCACTGTGTTAAATTTATTTTTATGATTAACATTTTGTAATTACACCATGGTGGCTTGATTCTCCAAAAATACTCCGAAATGCAATAGTTCCTTTTAGTTTATTATTTTGCTATGCAGTGGAAGATTCAGTGGCTTCCACTAGGGTCTTCCTGATAACATTGTCCTTATTTTATGTGCCTAAAGGCAATTGACCATTCTACCAGTTGCTAAATAAGACTGTTTTTTAACTATGTATTAAGGAACTACATAGGAGGGGGAAATAAAAGGGTATGTTCATAAACCATCCAGATCCATTGTGAAATGAATTTAACTCGTAACTCTATACATTATTTAACCTTGGTGCCTAGCATAGATCACCATGGTGTTCAACGTACGCAGGGAATGTTATAAATGTATAACCTATGACCAGAAATCCCTGTTTTGTTTGAGATATTTCTCCAGCATAGTCATCATGTTGAATGTTACAGATTCCTTTAGGAAAGTTGACTAGGAAAAGTTAAAGCACATACATGTTGTAGTGCTGCACTATCTTTCTTAATGCGAATTGTCTTGATATCACTCAAAGGAGCTCTCAAGTATGAACTGACTAGGATCTGGAAATTCAGTGTAGAGCATTGATTTTCCAAGATGGTAATTCATGGGAGGACTTCCACAAGATATAGATATTTTTTAAATCCTCACCTGAGGATGTGTTTATTGATTTTAGAGGGAGAGAGAGGAGGGGGAGGAGGGGAGGAGGGAGGGAGAGAGACAGAGGGGTAGGAGGGAAAGAGGGAGAGAGGAACATCAATGTGAAAAAAAAACATCAATCAGTTGCCTCCCAAACACGCACTGACTGGGGATCGAAACTGCAACCCAGGTATGTGCCCTGACCGGGAATTAAACCTACAACACTTTGGTGTACAGAACAAGGCTCCAACCAAGCTACCCAGCCAGGGCTAGATTTTCTTTTTTAATTGTATATAAATTAGCAGTATTTTACTAGATTTTACTAGACAGTCCACTGTCAAAACTGTCAATATATATTATTGAATATCACAATTTCCTCTGCTGTTTATTGTGGTAATTTGCCTATTTTGTCTATGGTTTATAAGTATAATCACTTGAACTTTGTGACTCCAGGGTCTCATCATCTCCCCCACAACAACGGAAAACTCATTTTGACATTGACATTTACCATCACAATCTTTAAGCTTTATAATAGAGTCACTATAGAATTTTCTACAAATGCTGGAGCTTTCCTCACTGATGTATTATTTAAAACATCAGTGATAAAAGACATGTTTTGTGAGTACTCAAATATGCATCAAAAAGGTGTGGCTTATCCTGTCACACATGAAAAAACTGAAATTCTTAGCCTTCCAAAGTTTTGAATACATTATTTTATATTATTATCTTATATCTTCAATTAATCTAAGCCATGATCATAAACTCATCTTGATCCAGTGTTGCGTTATTTCCTTTCTGTTCTAACATTCTTAGAATGCTTTCTCATACAGAAGCTCTAGGTTTTACCACCCTTCCATAAGGTAACTAACTGTTACAAATTAAGTATTGGGCATTCAGGTATGGGGAGGCTAACCTCCACAAATGGAGAAGGAAAGCTTGCTTTTGTTAACAAGGAAATTTGGTATTCTTTGAGAGTTCAAGTTACTTAAAATCATTGTAATCTTCTATGATACTCTCATTCCTAGTTTCAGGCTCCAACTTTCTCTAGAAAGAGGCTCTCATTTTTTTAATAAGAGACCCAGAATGCTTTGAATTCAACGTGTATTGTGACTCTGCAAACCACCAAATCAAACTTGTGTCCGGTTTTCAAGTCATTGTTCCTGTGGTTACAATAGATTAGATATTTTACCTAGTAAAGAAATTATCTCATCTTTTATTGTGTATTTCAAATGTTGAGTCTTTCATTTTCTTTCTGTACATTCTCCAGTGCAAATAAGACTAGGCCATCCAACTTGTGCCTGTATACATTATGTCCTCCATAATATTCTAATGCAAAGCCAGTCTGTCTCTTAAAGTGTTAAGTGAAAGGTGATTAGTTAAATAATTTGTTTCATATTTAAAGCTACATGTCATGAACAACCAATGTCCCATTGTCTAATGGCAACATATTTATTACCCCTTCTAATCCAACCCAATTAAGTAAATAATCTCAGAATTATCTTTCATGAAGACTATCTCTCTTTTCCCTCTCCCTCTTTCTCTCCCCTTTTCTACCTCTCCTTTCCCCTCTGGTCCTTTCTCCCTCTGTCCCTCACTCTTTCCCTGTTTCTCCCTCTCACTGATCTATTATTTAAAGTAAACTGAAGCATATTAAACATTTTTAAGATTAAAAAAATAATCTTGTCTCAACCAGAACAAGCAGTAAATATTCCTGATGGTACTGAACAACCCTATGGACACAGAGAGCATCCCCCAGAGAGGATGCAAAAGAGACCACCCTCTCAAGATCCAGAGCCACCCCCAAACAGAACCAAAAGTAAGAAAGACTTAGGCAATTCCCCTGAGAGGTAGCAATAGCCAGCAGCACCCTGACTGCAAATGGCACACAACCCTCATTTCTGTCCAGCCATAAGTTTGAAGCCCCCACCTTGACTATGGAGCTGCTTTCACATACAAGAATCTATATGCCTCAGCCAGATAGAGGCCAAATCAAGGTTTTGTTTTTTTCTCTTTTTTTGTATAATTTATTAAGTATACTATTACAGTTGTCCCATTTCCCCACACCCTGCCCTCTTTATCCCCTCTTCCCTGCACTGCATCCCATCGTCCCCATACCCTTTAGTCCATGTCCTTGGACTGCACACACCAGTTCTTCAGCTTCTTCATTTCCCACACTACTCCCAGCCTCCCCCGTCCACTTTTTTTTTTTTTTTTGGTCAATATTCTCCTACCGCCACTTTCCCCAGCCCCACCTCCCATCCTCAATCCTTCTCCCATTTGTCTTTATCAATGGGTCTGTCATACATGGCCCTTCCCCTCCCTTTCCCCTGTCATCCCCCTCTCTCCTCCCCTCTGGTTACTGTCAGTTTGTTTTTTACTTCAATGTTGCTGG
The DNA here is from genome assembly GCA_004026545.1 of Mormoops blainvillei. Classification (NCBI taxonomy): domain Eukaryota; kingdom Metazoa; phylum Chordata; class Mammalia; order Chiroptera; family Mormoopidae; genus Mormoops; species Mormoops blainvillei. The sequence continues at coordinate 27,779 of PVJD01011152.1, read as the reverse complement.
TTCTATTTTGCTTGCTTGTTTATTTTGTTGATTAGGTTCCACTTATAGGTGAGATCATATGGTAACTGTCTTTCACCGCCTGGTTTTTTTCACTTAGCAAGTCAAGTTTTTAGGATATGGATTGAGACAAATAAGAAGGCAACAGTGGCCTCTGAGAGAGAAACCAGTGGGTTTCACAACTGACACATTTAATTCTTACAAACGTTTTTTGCCTGCCAATCTGAAAGGAAGGGACAATGTGAGGTTTTTTGTTCTCCTCTCCTCCAGGCACCACTGAAAGAAGCCCGGGGACCTGACATTGATGACAATTCTCACCCTTCACAGACTTGGGCCAGTTTTTCCGGGATTCAGTCTGCAGGGTCTGGAGCAAGTCAGGTGTCTTTCAGTGGCTCTCAGAGACCAGAGAAGAGGAAAAATAATTTTCCCTGTACCTTTTATAATGAGTGCTTTGCTGAAGCCTCTTTTTCTCTAGGCTACTCATAAATGGATACGCTTACCCAGGTTAATAGTTTTCCACTGTAGCTACTATGATTCAAGATTATCTTTGGTAAAATTAATCTGCTAGTTCAACCTTAAAGCTAAATTTTATTCATCTGAAGCCTCACATTGGACTCAGTCCAGCTTAAGTCGGACCCAGTGAGACACTGGAATGAGCATGGTTTCTAAGCAGGACCAGATCTGATCCTGGAACCAGTCTGCTTCCCAAGTCAGACCTAGTCTAAATGTGGATGTGGTCTGTATTTAAAGTTGGACCCAGTACAACTCCGACGGGTCTCCATACTGAGCCCAGAAAAAGGGAAGCTGAAGTAAAGTCTAGAAACTCCTAAAGCAAAAGCTGAGGAGTTAGGATCCAAAAGGCTCTTACAACCTTTGGAAGGGGAGAGGAAATAGCGAGCTCGAGGGACTCAGCAGGCATCCAATGTTTGGTTGCTCTTCACTGCTGGAGATTGTCCAGGTCCCCTTCCATTCTCGCTTTGACACTGAGAATGGTTCAAAGATAAACTGAGGCGTATTAAAATTTTAAGACTTGAGTTGATAAAAAATTAATTTGAATTGAGCAGAAACCAATCCAGCAGATAGAAAGGAGCGTCAAGAAGCCATAGAAAAATGAAAGACTCTTATAGGCAGAAAAAAAATGGGAACAAGGAAGGTAAATGATGCAAAATAGTGGGTTGGTTATTGCAAGGTTTTCCTTAAGAGAATGGCGAGGGTCTCTTTGGCAGATAAACAGCTAGTGCTGACCCTGCTGATTCCTGGTTGACTGGTTTAAGATTCCATTTTCCATTTCTGGAGTGGGGGGCTAAATTAAGTGTCGGTTTGATGACATGAGGCTTAGCATAAATAACTCCATTTTGGACCTGTTATCTTGAATATCAGCATATAGTCAAGCATTTTTTAAGTAGTTACAGCTTAAGTCTTCTGTATTATTTTGGTCTAGAATCTACAACAAAAATCATCCCATTTATTTTCAGAGCAGTGAATTAAAATGCATAATAGTATCTTGATTTGAGGTAATGGTTATGTATAGAGTGTCAATCAGTTTCTTATCAGTAAATGTCTAATCTAGATCCATCATCTGGCCCCAAGACCCAGGCTCCTTTCATATATCTGCAGCCACAATAATAATGGCAATAGTTTTCAACTATCCCCAGGTATAAGTGTATTCTAAGTGATTACATAAAGGAAGTAAAATCCACCACCATTTTTATATGCTTCATTTCTTCTTTCAATAATATACTTTATGCCAGTTTGTTTAATTCTGTGGAATATAAGATATAGAAAATAACTCCTGACCTCAAAGAGTTAGATATTAAGTTGTATAAGATATGTAAACAGATTTTTTAAAACAAAATAAAATATTAGGAATAGATCATTCATGAGTGAGTAGAAGAAATACTCCTCCCCTTGATGATGTAATTTGTGAGAGTAGTTACAGATGACCATTCAGGAAGTTACAGGAGTTGAATCTTAAAATTGGATTATGCCAAGTGAAAAGACAGGGGTATGGTAAGTGCACTACTTAGTGTCCTACTTCAGGAAAAGCTACAATGTGGAGTACAGAAGTTGGTAGCTCCAGGTGACAACTACAGATCCCTCTGGATCTACTACCAGGTTCCTACCAAACCTCATTTTAATTTGGGCTGTTCCTAGCCAATGATTGAGCTCAACGGATTATCTAGTATTAGCCCTTCCTGCCAGATCAGGTTTCCTGAAATGAACCAAGTTTGGTTAAGGACTCCAGAATTGGTCTGGTTGAGACATTCTTGGAACTTTTAAAAAACCTTATAAAAACTGTCACCTAAATTATTCCCCACTCAATCTTTCCTTTGCCTTTTTCCTTTCATAAGTATCATATTCATGCTGTGGTCTGAAGGCTCTGCATGCTACTCATTTTCTCCTAATTTATCCTTTAGAGGGATTTCCATCAAAGACATCTAGCATGTTTATCCTTGTCTTGGTGTCAGCTTGCAGACAATCCAAAATGACATAGCTGGTTCTGAAAATGTTTCGAGAAAAGGGATTTTAACAATTCCTGATTTATGACCCAGGTGGTCCTGTCCCACACGTGTGGAGTATGTGGACAATCACTGTCACAAAGTGATTTTCACCATTAAGGAGGACTCCTGGTTGGAGGACACCTTGCCAATGTGAATAATCTAGCATTCTAAAGGAGAGGGGCAAGGCTTCCCAGAAAAATAAAAGATAAAAAATAAAAAAAACCTAACAGAGCGATAAAGGAAAAACTACAGTAGATTAACAGGCACCTAAAGACTACATATGAAAACCAGATGGTCTTTTGGTAGCTGTCATATTAATATATAGCTATCTTTTAGACATTCAGCTATTTTTATCTGCATGTGAGTACAGAATGCATAGAATTAATAATGTTCAATCAATAAAAATGATTCCTCAGTATAAATATCCAAATATTTAATTGCCCCAAGAAAGACTGTGGAATTTTGTTACAATTTTTTTAAGAAGTTATTTATTTCCTTCTTAGTTATGGACTAATCTATGTGTATACAATGTGTGTGTGCATGCATGTATTCTCACACACATGCATTTATGTGTGAATAATTTTTTTCTTAAAATAACTTAGAATAAGTTCTCAAATTCTTCATAAGTGTTTGGTTATAAATTCAGCACTCTATATCACACATAAGAAAAGCTTGCTAGGTCTAGAAACAAAATTAACTTAACTCACCTATGTTGAGTCTAGCTCTTCTTAGAACATTTACCAGAATCATCAAAAGTTTAAAACCTCAGTTGTTTCTTTACTATTCCAGAGAGCAACCAAAGCTTGTTGATTTGTTTTTACAAAATCTTTTGACTCTGGCTTTAAATTTTGAGGTTGCTCAGGTGTCAAGATTACCCAAAATTTAGTAAAGACTCGTTGTGGTCTTTACCTGTTCAACTATAGTAATTTTGTGCCAGTCGGAATTCATCTTGGTAAATTTCTCAACTCCTATGATAGTAGTGTATGTTTAGTGTTGGTTATATTATCAGTTGTCTTCTGTGTAACAAACTGTTCAAAATTTAATGAATCACTAATTGCCATTGGGCAATTTGGGCTCGACTTAAGTGAGGGTTCTTTTCTTCTTGAGGGACTGGTTTGATGGATTGGATGGGGTCCCCCATTACAAAATTTAAGACTAGAGTCTCTCTTCCCATGGTCTGTCATCTTCCAGCTGACTAGCCTGGGCTTTTTCACATGGATACCCCAAAGTTCCAAGTGGACACTTAGGAGGCTTCTTGATATACAAGCTCAGGACCGACACACAATCGTTTTTTCAAGTTCTATCAAGTTACAAGACACCAAGATTCAAGGAATGTGGCTAACAGGATTTCCTTCTTTTTTGTTACCATTTAAATATATATATAATTATATATATATATATATATATATATATACCTTTTTTTTCCATTCAACGATTCATGTGTTATTGGACACCTATATTGTTTCCATATATTGGCTCTTAAGAATAATATCAATGAACGTGAAAGTGCAGAGATCTCTTTGAGAAAATGTTTTCATTGCCTTTGGATATGCAAATATCCAAAGTGGGATTGCTGGATTCTAATAATAGTTCCATTTCTAATTTTTAAAGAAACCTCTATATTGTTTTCTGTAGTGCTGTACCAATGTACATTCTTACCAACAGTGCACAAGAGTCTTCTTTTCTCCACATCCTTGTCAACACTTATCTTTTTTTCCTCTACCATTCATTTTTCTAATCATTTTTTCTAGCTATTCTAACAGGTGTGAGGTAATATCCATTATGGTTTGGATTTGCATTTCCCTGATAATTAGTGATGTTGAGCACCTTTTCATGTACCTATTGGCCATGTATCCTTTGGAAAAAAAAGATTATTCAGTTCTTCCACCCATTTCTTAATTGACTTCTTCTTTTGTGATTTACTTCTATGAGTTCTTTATATATTTTGGATATTAACCTTTTATCCAATATATGATTTGCAAATATTTTCTACTATTTTGTAAGCTGTTTATTTTATTTTGTTGATTGCTTTAGTTGCTGTAAGTGCTATGAAGGAGAAATAGAAGTTCCAAAAGTATGTCCAAATGAGTCAGGAACTTAAAGAAAGAGTAGAAGATGCCACTGTAAATGAGAGTTGGGGAATTGCCAAATAACAAATATAAATAAATAATTTGAGAAGATCTATTTTTCAAATGAAGAACTATATGCTTTTTACATTTGTATTCTATTAAAGGGTTAGCCAGTTATAATCATGGTATTTTTCCCTATAATTTCTTATGTAAGTTAAATCTGTTGAAGTGATTGTGAAGTTTATTTTGAAAATACAAAGAACATCTTGTATTCCTGAGGTATACCGATAAAAAATTGACTAACAGAAAATCTTTTATATAACAAATGCATAGGTATGGCAAAGCTTTGAATGCTTTAGGGTAAAAAGACAAAAATGGGACAAAAAGAAATAGAGGAAAGTTATCTAACACACTTTCAACTTTATATGCATAATATTCTAGAGGTATTATCTACTTGAGGTGAGAAAATAGTGGTAAAAGTGATGTTTTTGTGAGATTAACAGCCTGTGAATATTCCATATTTGATGATCAATTTGATACTCAACAAGACAAGAAAAATAGTTGATATACCAGACTAGAGGAATCACTACCTAGGGAGTCAGGGAACCTATATTTTAATTTATATGGTACCACTCAACCTGTGAGTATTAGATAAAATATTTAATTTATAAAATTTGAAAATTAGGCTAGAATAAAGTATTATGGCAATAAAAACATATTTGAATATTTGATGAATTTAATATGTTGTTTCTCAAAGTATAATGCACTAATATCCTTTACTGTCCTTAATGAGAACATATTGGATCCAGTGATTTTTATGCACACGTGTTTGACAATAACTGGTGTGGTGAATTCTGGATTTGATTTTAGTGATTGGGAAAATATTCCTAAAAATGGAAATGTGTAGAGTTAGTAGCAGACTATTCTCTTTAAAATTAACTTAGAGGAATCATTTTAGCTGTCATATGAATATATGATCACCACAAATATTTCTTCAGGGTATTTTGAGGTAGTTAAAATAGAATTTAATAATTTATTTGGCTACTCTGGTCTCAGTGAGGTGGAGCATAACTCCCACTCAAGTGTAGGCTGTACATAGTGACTTTATTCTGAAGGGCATTGTATGCAAATAGAACAAAAGGGTAATTTTACAGTGGAGAAACTTGACAAACACTACCTCAGTCAACTGTGAACACAAACAGTGGTAAGTTATGATGACAGCATGTGCCCTTATATGAAGATATTTCTAAAAATGGTGCTTTACCTCTGTGGTGTTTCCCTGTCCTCTCCAAAAAGAAAGGAACAAACACAAACTACAACCTCATTTAATTATCAAAAACCATCAAAGAAATCCCAATTAAGTAATATTCTACTGACCAGAAGTTTCCAAAATCATTTAGGTCATTAACACAAATTCTGAAACATTGTCACAGCCTAAAAGTCATACTACATAAATATATCTTATGTGGGATCTGTGCACAGAAAGGTTAATCGGATGATCAGTATCAATATTAGTTTATTGATTATGAAAAATGTAGCATACTGATGTAAGATGTCACTAATAGCAGCAGTGGTGTCACTGTATAGGTAATCTCTGCTCTCTCTTTACAACATTTTTTGCTCTTGATCTTAGCCAAAGGGCTGAGAAGATATCTTAATTTTTCTATAAATGTAAAACTATTCTTAAAAAGCTTATTTAAAAAACATGATTTACTAAGTTAATGAAATATATTTCTCTTTAGCTATAGCATAAATAGAACCATTATCTAGCTAAGATATAATAAAATACAAGTATTATGATTAACTTATGTTAATTTTAAGTGAACTATAGTAATAAAACTGTAGAATGTAAATTATTTTATGTTTAACAGATTTTCCCAATGATTCAGAAAATGTCCCTTATCATAGACAAAAATTAGGAAAGGGTCCCTTTTTAAACTACACATTTATGACTTGTTCAGACACATCTTAGGCACCAGTATTTATATAATATGATAAATATATTTCTGTAGAGAGGTGATATTTATTACATTTTAAACAAGATGAAAATTAGTGATAAAAATATATTAAGCCTTTGACAAAACATGAAATCATATAAAGCACATTTCAGTTCATTATATCTTTTTTTTTTTAAGTTCATAATAGCATCTGGAAACTGTAGCAATATTTAGGCTTCAACTTTTCTAAGATATTACTGGAATATTAAACACTTGAGATTGTAAGTGAAAAAAAGTAGGGAAATTATATTAGAAAAAAGAAGTTATCAAAATAACCAGCTTTTACATTTGGTGTGTGAACTATTTGTAAAGGCAGAGATATTCATACTGTAATTGGAAACCCCCAAGATGAGAGCTTATATTTATGTATTTCCTCTGAAATAAAGTATATACTGGAGACATTTAAATATTTCTTTAAAGGTACCGTTACTTAGACATGTTTATTACTGTGAATAAATAATAGGTTGTCATATTTAGCTTATATCTAGCAGAAGTACTGACACTTCTGCTACTAAGCTCAGTTAATAACCCATTTCCTCTAGTATGTAATCAACACATAGTTCAATGTTAATTAAGTGGTGGAAAAAAAATCCTTTTATGCCATTTTAATCAGGTTATCATTTTATTAAGTGACTGACAATATCTGTTTACCTCTGACTTTGAAAGATTTCTCAAATGATGGCTATTACATATATGATAAACTCTTAGAAAAATTTGTCATATTATTTTATTATAAATTATAGTACATTTTAATCTACATAGATTTTTGCAATAACTAGTCCAAGTTGTAATATTATTTGTAACAAAATGACAAAACCATGCATTAGATAATAATCTGTTTAACAAAATAAACTATGGCCATTAAAATTTTAAGTATAAGTGACAGGTAATGCAATTTTCTATGCATGACAAGTGATTATTGTTATTAATCTGTGATATAAATACCCTTCATGCTATATAACCTTATTTTTACTGTAACAAAAAGCTACTTAGTGTTTTTGTATTATATCAGTCAAGATTGTCCCATTGTGCTTCAATAGCATAAAACTCTAAAATTTAAGCAGCTAAAAAAATTTAAAAGTTCATCTCTTACAACACTAATTTCATCTTGGGTCACCTGCGTATCTTGCTCCATGTCATCCTCATTCTCAGCCTCAGCCTTATAAAATCTCTGGGACTTTGTTATCTGCCATCTCAAAGGGAAAGAAACAATGGTGTGACTCTCACCAACAATTTAACGCTGCAGTTCAGAGCGACCTACATCACTTCTACCAACAGCAGATTGGCCAGTGCTCGTCATATGGCCCCACCTATACATAAGAGAGAGTGAAGTGGGTTCCTCAAGATTGCTCCCAGCTTTGGGGATTCCCTAGAAGGATGCATAGAGCACCACATATAGTTGTACTCATGCCTAAGATTTATTAAAATGAAAGGGTACAAAGCAAAATCATCAAAGAGAAAAGATGCATGGGATGGAATCCAGGGGAAATCTGGAGCAAGCTTCCCAGTGGAGTTACGCAAGGCACACTTACTGCCTCTAACAAGCTGTGACAACACACATGAAGTGCTGTCCGCCAGAGAAATTTATCAGAGATTTAGTGTCCAGAGGTTTGGGTGGCGGGAGGGGGAGTGTTGGTCACATGAATATCCTCTGCCTGTAAGGTGCCAAAATTCCAGACTCAAAAATTGGTGTTCAGCATAAATCATATTGTTTACTTAAAAGTCTAGTCACCGGCAAACCATCTTTACCGCTAACTGTCAATGAGGAACCTGTGAGAGCCAAGTTTCCTGATGGCAGCCAAGGTCCAACCTTGCAAACAAGTTATTCTAAGCACAGTAGTCTCAGGCCTGCTATGTTAACTCCCCTCCACACGGGTGGCAAGAGTTTAACCTGCACTGTATGCAGAGGAACAAGAGGACTGAATTTAGATAAGCGTTAAAATAAATCTCTTCTTCAGTGTTACTAATAGGAATGCTAGGGAGAGTTCAAGTCTAACTATATGAACTTAACAGTATTTACATCTCTTCTAGGAGTGTTTCAGCAAAATACAGTAAAACTTTCAGGAAAAAGTTAATATATTTAGCAAAAAAATCTTTTAAGGAAGATTTAGCTGCTAGTGAAAGTACATGTTCACAATCACTCTGTATAAGTAAACAAAGGGGAAGATCATTAGAAAAAAAGTGTGATGTTAAAAAAATCTGCATCGATATTTGTATTTGCACATGCATATACATTTGAATATATATAACACCCTACAGAATATATTTTAAATATTTGCTAATATTACTTAAATATCAGATTAGATGGATTAAAGAGAACTGATCAGAAAATTTAAAAAAATTTAAAATATTAAAACATCACTCAGATGGGAAGATATATAAATGCCCACTTAAACAGTGAGATACAATGATGAGGCAACATTTTTTTTGTTAGAAAAGTTAGAACATCTTTCTGTTGCAACTTGCCATTATTTTTCTAGGGCCCTCAAAGAATGCTTTCTTGCCTCAAAATTTCAAGTAATTCTTCTGAAACATCATCAGTAATATGTACTGGCATTACCCCTCTCACAAAGATTGAGATCAATATTAGAGAAAGGCATGTATTTTTCTTATCTCGTTTTTCTTTGAACTGTCTTCTTCTGTAAACAGAACGACGTGTGCATGCGTGTTGCCCTGAAGGTGGACCCTTAAGGATGTGTGTATCCAATTATTTCATTGAATTTATATGACCATGTATAAATTTCAGGGGTGAAAATAACAGTTAAAGCTAGCAATCTATATTAAAATATTATACTCCCACTGTATAAAATGAGCAGAAGTTTTTGAAAATGATACTTTTTGAACACTAGTAGGCTGAAGTAAAACAGAACACCTTAGTACATAAACAGGAGGGATAAAATTAGTTAATATTTATAAAGACTTGTTTGGCAATCTACATGCAGGGATGCTCATCTCAGAGTTACTAATAAGGAAAGAAAAAGCAGATATAAATTAATAATATTAATTTTCAAATATCCATGTGGTCATATTTTGTAAAAAATCTAAATAACAAAAAATGGGAGAATATGTAATGCAGTTAAGGTATAATCATACATATGATGTATATTATGCAATAATTAAAATAGTGTTTTCTAGGCTCATTGATGTCAGAGGAAAATAATTAAGTACAATGTTAATTTCAAGAAGCAAATACAGATTTTTATGTACATTCTGATCCCATTAATTGCAAAATATAAGTATACTAATATACAGGTATGTATAATAGGGAGTGTTGGAATTTAATAGTTCTCTGGGTCGTGATTTCCTCTAGGTTTTGTGATACTGACTGTTTTTTTTAATATGTACCTTTCCATATTTTTAAAACTATTTAAAATGATAATTACTTTAAAAATTGCAAAAAAATATTTTAAGAAGTAAAGTTAAGAAAGTAATTAAAGATGAAAGGAAAATTATTGTAGCACAAAATAACAGCTTTTAGAATTTTAAGAAATAATGATAATAAACTTGATGAGGATAATGGCATTTAAAGAAAATAAGAAAATAAGAAAATTTGTTCTTTGACATTTATAATTTCTATCTAGCACAATGTACGTACATGTAGCTTTCATGTAAAGCCTTTTTTCTAGTTTTTCTAATGTTAACTCTCTTAGACCTATCTAGTGACTTTCAGAGTATAAATGGAAAATGATATTTTTAATTTACAGCATGGAACTTGCTTTCAAATAATTAAGGAACTAAAAAATTTTTTAATGGTTTCACAGAAATAGTGCATGTTTGAATATTCTGCATATGAAACCCTAATCCCATGAAAATTAAGGCTCTTGAATTATACTAGCATACCTTTATTTTTACAAAGCTTGGAAAATATTTAGAAACTTTTAATAGACTATTTATTGGATTCTACTTTATAATCATTATAAGAGGATAGGACAGAAACATGAAAGTTTTTCCACATCTATTAAACATTACAACCTTTCATTTCCTTTATGGGTCATTTTTTTCTCTTTATAAAGGCTAAGGTCATCCCTAAATCTCAGCACTCATTAGTCAATGATGAATAAACAAGACTATAGTAAGATAGATTAAATCAACAGAACACACTTATCTTATTCTAAAATGTCTTAAAATTGTTTTAAAGCCTCATCTGCTCCTTTTCTCTTCCTCCTATCCCGTCCTCCTGAATTTCTTTTGTATGTTTTCAAACATAGATTGATGGGGAGTGGAAGAGAGAAAGAGAGAATGAATCTATCATTTCTCAATATTTAAGAGAGGGCGGCAAACATCAGCTATAGCAATTCAGAGAGGAGTAAAAAGATGTTTCATTGTGTTGGACAGCAAGATATTCAGTTTTAAAAAAGCTTAGTAACCACACTGTTTAAGCTCCTCCATTAAGAAGAAAATATGGTGACACTGAACTCTGAACCTAGACCTGCAATCTTCATCATTAATTTACAAAAATGCCTGTGAAAGGAAAGTCACCCTGCTGAATAAACAGGTAATGTGACTCAGAGAGAAGGTCATTTGTGTATACTGTAACTGTTAGGTAGGATAGATAACAAGCCAAGGCAGGAAGGAAGAGGGAGACATGCCCCGCCCTCTAACTCAACAGTCCTGCTCCTGGTCCAATAATATTTCCAGGTGCTCTGAACAGCGTAAGAAACACCATGCTAGCATGGAAGGAGGGGAGTCCTTAAAATTCTATATGTATTATTTCCACTATTTGGGAAAGAAAGCCTTTGAGACTGTCATTTCATCCCAAGTCCTGGAAGAGGGAAGAGGAGGGGTTCTTCAGTGCCCAAAGAAGAAGCCCATACAACAACAGTCATTAATGTCTACCTCTGACCACTATCTGTTTTAAGAGGGAGTCCCTAGTGCTTATAGAAAGAGCCCATAAATAACTCTGGGTAACTGCCTCAACTTTAATTAACTGTCTCCTATCACATATCGGTTTTACAACAAGATGAACAAATGTGGTCTAGAGAAGGATAAGGATTTGGGCTAACAGATCCCCACACATACTTAAGTTTAGGTATTCACATCCTACTGGACAAGTGGCACCACATTTATCCACCAATTAATATGTAACTCCCTCACCCCATTCTGCCAACTATGTAAGTCCTCAGGGCAAAGGACCTGGTGCTCTTACTGCCCCTACCTTGAACCTATACCTTTCTCCCCGACCTCAGCAAGGCCCATTCTCTTCCATGAAAATGTATCACTAATAAACCTTGCTTGCACGTGAATAGATTGGCTGATCTGTAATTCTTTACTGGATCGGCAAGATTAGAGTTCTCCTGTACCATAACTTCTCATCATTTCAGGATCATAGAGAATTTGGAAACAAGAACTTGACATTTTCAGAGAATTATTACAGTGCCAAAGAGTTCAAAGTGTTTATTCTTGATATCTGGAGAATAAAGTGCCTCTGCCTCTGAAGTGTTCAAGCAGGATTGCTGTACTAAAGTTTAATCAGCATTCAGTCAAAACTACTTATGTGGAGACTGAAGCCAGATAACTAAATTTTAAAAGATTACCCTCTTTCGGCCTTTTATAGCAAAGGCAAATGAAAGTAGAATGTTAGAACCAGAAAGAACGTAAGTGTTTTCTTCCACAAGTGTTCTCTTCAGCGTAGCAAAGGTAAATAGCATTCATCGTCCCTTCTAATGCCTTTATTACATTGGCGGTAGACTTCTAACTTCTCAGTCTATTCTCAGTCTAGATTTCTGTACATACACACACATGCACACTCAGTGTATCATATTAAAGTTCAAACTAGGTTTTCTTTCCAGAACATAAGCAGTCACTTGCAGTAGATTTTCTGGCTACATATTTCAGCATAAAATCAAAAGGTAATGAAAAGGTAAAGGTAATAAAGCAAAGAGAAATACAGAAAAGGTGGAAAGAGCTTGCTTTTTCTCATTTTTGTGTTTGTCTTAATATGCCTTCCAAAACCATGGCATTATTAACACTTTGATATTTTTTCTGCTTTATTTTTAATAATTTTTCCTGAACTGTTTTATGATTTCTGGTTGGCTTTAGACCACAGTATCCACTTACTGTAGGATCCTTTTTGTTTCTCTCATATAACAACACATTTTCTAGATTATGTTCTGCATTGTACCATATCAACACATGTAGATTGAATAAAAATCATTGTTTATTCAAGTTGTCATTGGGCACATCTGCAAATGTATTTGTAAAAAAAATTGCTGGAAGTAACAAGCCGATTAAATGGGTGTAGATATTTAAAATTTTTGTAGATGTTGCCAAGTTGCATTCCAAGTTGTACCAATTATATCTACTCTGATTGTGTATGGGACATACACATTACCATTTAACTATTAATTTTTAAAAACAATATTCTATTTACTATTTGATCTTTCAGTTATTTTAATCAGTTACTATTATCAGTTTATTCAAAGTAAAATAAAATTCATACTTTTTCTTATATATTTACTTTTTATTTCTATATGTTAACTTATTTATTCATTTTTCTTTTAATCATAGACTGTGTAGAATTTACTTTTTTACCAATACCATGTCTCAGCATTATTGACTAGATCATATATATTTTCTCCAAAATTCGATATGCCATCCTTGTCATGTACTAAGTTGTCACTGTATTTTGGTGAAGTTCTGAACTATCTATCCTAGTTCTAAGATTTGTGTACTCTTGTATTAGCCTGGCACTTTAAATACATGTAAGCTTCATCATTTAGTTTTCTGTCTTATGTGGTTATTTAATGGCACTGAGTAAAAACTAATTTTGAGGATTTTCCTATTTTGCATGTTTATAACAATAAGAATGTTAAAATAGTCTTTAGTTAAAAATGTGTATATGAGATTTGTCCAAAAAAAGTACAACCATTGTTAATATAATGAGAATGGTTTGTGTGACATCGACGTAACCTGGCAACCAAGGAGAGTGGACTGGAATGCGCATGCATGAAAATGACAACTTCACTGTACTAGTTAGAGGGGATGGTAGATGCCATTGAGTGAGCACGTGTACTGTGTGACGGTCACATTCAAAATGATTGTACACATAGAGCAACAAATCTACATCAAATTTTGCATTAAGCTTGAACATTCTTCTATGAGAACTATTTAGATTATTCAGAAATCTGCAGCTATAGGCAACTGGTGATTGGCAGCTTCATCAGGACAACGCTCCCACTCACGCATCACATCTCATGCAGAGTTTTTTGACAAAACATCAAATCACCCATGTGACTCTATCCCCCTACAGGCCAGATTTGGCGCCCTGTGACTCCTGGCTTTTCCCAAAACTAAAATCACTTTTGAAAGGGAAGAGATTTCAGACCATTGATGAGATTCAGGAAAATATGACAGGGCAACTGATTTGCATTTGGGAGAACTATATGAGGTCCCAAGGTGCCTGTTTTGAAGGGGACTGAGGCATCATTGTCCTATGTATAATGTTTCTTGTATCTTCTATCTTTTTCAATAAATATCTCTATTTTTCATATTACATGGCTGGATACTTTCTAGACAGACCTCATATATTATTTTGACAAGGTAATATATGTATAGATTGATGTATCACAATACTTTCTGCTTTGGCTGCTATAATTGAATGTCTAATATAAAATATTATACAAAAAAAGGGAGATTTATTAGCTCATATACTAAGACATCTAAAGACATGGTGATGATGAGGTTAACTAAGTTAGTAGTTTAAGCTAAATTCTCCCTTGGTTCTGTTTTACTATTGTTGCTATCTTGACCTTTGACATCAGGCTTGCCCCTGATGGTCGCATGGCAGTTATGTCATCTTCAAGCACACACAAAATCTATGGTCAAGAAAAGAGAATGTTTTCCCTTTGTATTTGGAGCGAAGAAAATTTTTCAGGAGCTTTTCAGCAGATCTCATCTGATTTTAGCAAGTAGACTAATAAAATTCACCTCTTTGGAAGGGGAAGGTCTCAGCTTTCACTAAATTTAATACCGGGCATCTCAATACCTACAGGGAAAAGGATTTTTTAAAAATTTTTGTTTTGAGTATTTAGTTTTTGAGCAGTTTGAGGTTCACAGCAAAACTGAAGGGAAGCTGCTAAGATTTCCCATTTCCTCCTGCCCCTGTGCATGCATAGCCTCCTCCATTTCCAACATTGTCCACCACAGTGGAGCGTTTCTATAACTTGGTAACCTGCATTGACACATCATAGTTACCCAAAGTCCAGTAGAGTGCATTAGAGCTCACTCTTGGTCTTATACATTCTACAGGTTTGGAAAAATGTCTAATCACATGTAGCATATGGAGCATTTTATTTGTCTAAAAATCCTTTGTGCTCCACCTGTCCATCCTTGCCTCCTCCCTAACTTTGGCAACAACCATTTATTTTTTTAAACTGGATCCAAAACAATTTAGTATTTCAAAATTCAAATTCTAGCATTCAAAGTAAAAAAAAAAAAAATGTTGTTGCCAGAGTTAGGGAGGAGGTAAGGATGGACAGGTGGAGCACAAAGGATTTTTAGACAAAGAAAATGCTCCATATGCTACATGTGATTAGACATTTTTCCAAACCTGTAGAATGTATGAGACCAAGAGTGCTAGGATTTGGTGTTATCAGTATTCTGGATTTTTAACCATTCCAATGGAAATGTATTGATATCTCATTGTTTAAATTTGCATTTCTCTGATTACATTTGATGTACCTATCAATTGTTTTTCATATGCTTATTTGGACTTCTGTTTTCAAGGAAGACAAGGTAAATGGGTTGCTCATTAGGTAAACAACAAAGGGGGTCATAATTAATTTCGGGAGACTTTTTGAATTATTGAGTCATTCTGTCCAAAACCATCTAGTAGTATTCTACTTGTTCAAGTCATTTTCATGTAACCTATTAAGATTCTTCATTTTCTTTGTATAGAAGTTGCTCACTTGGTGCATTTTTCCCCCAAATATTTATCTTTTTAAGTTTTCTTCAAGGAGGTCTTTCCTGCCTTTCAATTTTCTGAGCTATATAGAAAACAAGTTTTTTTAAAAAGTAAATTTCCTGTCTGGATTGATAGATATGTATGTATGTATGTAAGTATATATATATATATAATTGACACACATACCTGTATATATGTGTCTATGAATATATATGAATAATGTGTATTATATACATTTTAATGTATTAACTAGAAAGTTAAGAAAACTTTAATTTTCTGTAAAATACTTTTCCATTCATTAAACATGCTTCTAGTGTCAACTCCAGCTCTTCTGAGCAAGACATTTGATAAAGAAAGAGACTCCAGTCTCTTTCTTAGTGAATTCCAGTTTCATTATTCACTAAGCACATGGCATTGTACAGTTGAGTAACACTCTGTAACTCAGCTTCTTGATCAATAGGGGGATTGATAATCATGTCTATCTCATGGGAGAGTTGTTAGGAAATAGGATTTATGTTAGGATTAATCCTCACAATAATTGTCAAATAAATTTTATTTTTCTTATTAGTAATAACACTAATTCTTTGTTTCACTTTCCTAGTAGATTTATCTTTTTCAGTTTTGAGGATTTCATTAAAAACATGAAATGTGTATTTAGAGTGATTAAAACATGTTTAAAATAATATAACCCAGATTATTCTAATTGAATTCAATGATCACTGAAATGGAATATTAGGCAAGTATGGTAGGAGGCCAAAAGAAGGATTCATTCATTTTTTGCAGATTTCAGGAAACACTAGAGTTACGATATTTGAGCTACGACTTTAAAAAGGTAGATTTAAACAAAATAGGTCAAGTTGGGAGTTTTCAATTATTTTAATTTTCTTTAGCTGGAGGCTAAAGTATAATTTTCTTTAAACTCTGAAGAAGGTAATTAAGAAGAAACAATCCAAGTTCTCAACTTGTAAATAAATGTAAAACTCTTAAAGTTGTTTATTGTATTTCTTTGCATTAAAATATACAAGAGATGTGCTTGAGATTTGAATGCTAGAATTTGAATTTTGAAATACTTAACATATGGTAGGTCAGGGTCTTCTATTGTGTTTACAAAGAGTTTATAATAGGAGTTTTCACAAAGAGAGAAAAAAACTGTTTAATCTCGGCCTCTAGGTGAAACACTAGTATGAGCTGAGAGATACTCATTTTGAAATTGTGTTGAAAAGGCCTCATTTCATGCATCTAATGAATGAGTAAAAAACAAAACAAACAAAATAAACTGACTGCATCCCAATTTCCTTCTGCTTGGAGCAATTCATATCTGTCCTTCAACAAGAGTCATTCTGGCCAGAAACACTGCAGCCGATGTGGGGCTTGTGCCAGAAATTGATGAGATACCTTAAAATGCTTTATTTGTTAGTTTAATAATCTCCAGGCTGTATTCCAAGTACACTAACCCCCTAGAGAAGTGTCAGGCAAGCTATGAGAAACTGTTTCACTATTTGGAAAATATTATTTCAAAAGACTCTTATTAAAAAAGGAATGGAAACAAAGTAAAAAGGCAACATATGAGGGGGACGAAAGGATACCGGAAAATCTCTTGGTCTTTGTCTTTTTCTTTTTCTTTTTTACTTTTATTTTGTATTAATTTTATTTCTTAATATATAATCTATATTATATTTTTCCATTACCATTTAGTCCCCTTATACCCTCCTCCCCCCAGCAATCACCACACTGTTGTCTATGTCCATGAGTCCTTTTTCCTTTTTGCTCAATCCCTCTATTCCCTAATCACTCCCCCACTACCTGTCATGTGTTCTACATCTATGAATCTGTCTCTGTTTTCCTTGTTAGTTCAGTTTGTTTGTTTGATTCCACATATGAGTGAAATCATATGGTATTTGTCTTTCTCTAACTGGCTTATTTCACTTAACAAAATGTTCTCCAGGTTCATCCATACTTTTGCAAAGGGTAAAATTTTCTTTTTTTATGGCTGAGTAGAATTCCATTGTGTAAATGTCCCATGGTTTTATCCACTCATCTACATCTCACACCTGTCAGAATTACTATCATCAATAAATCAAAAAACAACAAATGCTGGCAAGGATGTGGAGGAAGGGGAATTTTACACTGTTGGTGGGAATGCAGACTGGTACAGCCACTGTGGAAAACAGTATGTAGAGACCACAAAAATTTAAAAATGGATCTGCCTTTTGACCCAGTGATTCCACTTCTGGGAATATATCCTAAGGAACCAAAACCACTAATTCAAAAGAACAGAAGCATCCCTGTGTTCATTGTAGTGTTATTTACAATCACCAAGATATCGAAGTCATCAATAGATGAGTGGATAAAACAACTATAGGATATTTACACAATGAAATTTTTTAATATCAACTGAAATAGAAAAAAGTAGCACAATTGTGTTTCTCATATCAATAAAACATTGCTGTTTTCATTTCAGTTAAATAAAACAAAAGGCAAAATAAAAATCTTGGAATTTTTGGAATTTTGAGAAGTTAAAAAATCAAATATAAACCTGTTGAAAGTCTGAGGGGGAACTCCTATAAAAGGCGATAAAGTAGGTATCACAGAACTTACAGAATTTCTCATTTTGCCAGAAAAATTTTAATGTCAGCAAATGTATTCCAGAAAAATCCATTATTGAATAGAGTACCATATAATACACAAATTCTGAAACATGGATACCATTAAAAATAGATTTTCTAGCAAGTAGATTGGATAAGCAGTATTAGTTTTAGAATTTTAGCTCTGTCCATTAGATGGCCTTTCTTTTTTAGATTTTATTTTTGATTCTTTATGTTTTTTCATTTTTTTAATTGTTGTTCAAGTACAGTTGTCTCCATTCTCCTGCCACCACTTTCCCTTCCCCCACCCACCCCCACCTTCCACCCTCAATCATTCCCCCATTTGACTTTGTCCATGGGTCATTTACATTGTTCCTTGACGGCCCTCTCCCTTCTTTTTCCCTATTATCCCTCAATCTCCTCCCCTCTGCTTACTGTCAGTTTGTTCTTTATTTCAATGTCTCTGGGTATATTTTGCTTGCTTGTTTGTTTTGTTGATTAGGTTCAACTTATAGGTGAGATCATATGGTATCTGTCTTTCACCACTTGGTTTATTTCACTTAGCATAATGCTCTCCAGTTGCATCCACGCGCTCTCAAAGGGTGGTAGCTCTTTCTTTCGGCTGCATAGTATTCCATTGCGTAAACATGGCATAGTTTTTTGATCCACTTATTTATTGTTGGGCACTTAGATTGCTTCGAATTCTTGGCTACTGTAAATTGTGCTGCTATGAATATTGGGGTGCATAGGTTTTTTGAATTGGTGTTTCAGGATTCTTAGAGTATAATCCCAACAGTGGAATTGCTGGGTCAAAGACAGTTGCATTTTTAGCTTTTCAAGGAAATTCCAAACTGTTTTCCACAGTGGCTGCACCAGTCTGCATTCCCCCCAACAGTGCACTAGGGTTCCCTTTTCTCCACAACATTGCCTGTGCTTACTGTTTGTTGATTTCTTAATAAATTTAACCAGAAAAATTATATATAGTCAATTTTTAAAGGTAAAGAAAAGCAAGATTAGAAAGATATTATTTATGGAATTTGCTAATTGTAATAAGCTCTTCTTCCCATGGTATAGGACTATTTTTATTTTACTGGTTTTTAAAATTTCATATTGCTTTATTTTTAAAATGGTGAACATATCAATTTTACAAAAAAAACTTCAATGAGTTCTGTCTTTCTAAAGTTCAATTTATTAACAATTAAGTGATAGAGGGAAAATGGGGGCAACTGTAATTGAACAACAATAAAAAAAAAGAAGAGATACTGAAAAAAAAACATAATTTAAATTTCCAAGTAAATCAGTGACAAAAAGTCATTTTTTTATAACAAGTGACTGTGAAAAGTTTAAGAAGTTGATATTTTGGATGCATGTGTCAGAAGAAGAATACTCAGAATTATTAAAAACAAGATTATATAATTTTGCCTCATTGTGAAAGGGGATTTTTTACATAAATAAATTGATTACATGTCTAATTACTCCCTGTGTACCAACTACCTGATAGATCCTAAAAATACAAAAATAATAACATAGAAAATTAACCCATTGCAATCCTAGTGTAATAGAGCAGATTTCTCCTTCTAGAGAAGAATATGCGATTTATGGCAGATCATTGCCCCTATGAAGGACAACTAGAAAAACCAGATTAGCAACAGTAAGTTAAATTTAAAAGTCTGTTTGAAGTCATCAGAGGGCTGCTGAATCAACAAGAAAAGGCACCCAGATTCCATAGAGGATAAAGTTATAGACAAATAGCATTTTTCTTAGAATATTTGTCACTTTGAAGCATAGGGCAAAAATGTAAAAAAAAAAAAAAATCTACGTATTAGTTAGGCAAAGAAATTCTTTAGGGTGACAGAGAAACCATGTGGGTTATCATAATTCTTGTGGGAGTGTAGAAACAAAATTGAAAAATTGAGATGGGAGGGGCACAGACTTTTTTTTACAAATAATAATCAATTTATAACATAGAACTAGTTCTCCCCTCAACACATGTGAATTGTGAAGTTTCAAAGCGTCCAAGTCTAAAAAGATGAGTTTAAACCACCCTTGAAAAGTAGGTAAGGTTTTTGAAAACTTAAAGTTTTGCTGAAGCAAAATATTGAGAGTTAGGGGGAGGATCTTTCAGTAGAAAGTTCTGGAGGGCTACGCCAGAGGAGCTGGGTAACTACAGGTAGACAGAGGCTAACTAAAATCTCTGTCCATCATCTACTGAGCTAGAAGCCTGGTGGGATTAAAGTTAGCAGCCAGCCATCATTCCATCTGCCAAGCAGAGTAAAAGGATAAGCCCCCTTAAATGAAAATAATTTCAAGTCAAGCCTCTATAACAGCGGTTTTCAACCTGTGTGCCACAATAATTTTGAAAACATGGAATACCCTACTATTTAGTCAGGGGCACTGACCTCTTTTTCCTTAAATTGTCAAATGAAAAAATGACAACAGCCAACATAACAATAACTGTCGGTGTGAATGAATCAAAATTATACCTATTTTATTGGTCAGATCAGCAAAAAATATACTTTTTGGTGTGCCACAGAATTTTAAGTTTATGTGTGCCATGAAATTTAAAAAAGAAGTTGAAAACTACTATTCTATAACATTTTTTATAGGTAATGTTTGTCATTCAATTTTTTTTTTTAAATTACCAGGAATGCTAAAATACAGGATTAGTTGCAATGGCTTTGGAAACATAGAAGATTATTGATTTGTGGCCTTTACGCATTTCTGTATGTAAATATCCCCACCATGAGTGATTTTATAACAGTTGAAAATTTTAGCAACAGGGAATTAAAACCCACCCTACCATTCTTTTAACATTGTTTCTGTAAATGCTGACTCTGACTAATATGTAGCTTGTAGATAAACAACATGTTTGTATAGGAATCATAGGAACTAACTTCAAAAGATACAGACCCCGACCTTCAGGCATCCCAGCTCTGGGAGATTTGCTGACCTTCAACCGTGGAGTCAGGACCACATGATTCCAGGATAATGTGAAGCCAGGATGACGCACACTGGACCATCACTTGTCTTACTGGAATGGACTGTACCCATCTGTATCTAGAGAACTTTTCAGTGCTCACCCTTGATCTCTTTGTTCTTATTACCCTTTTCCTCCATTTAAAACCTCCACCTCTACTGAGATATAGAGATTTGCTTTGAGATAAGAGTCTACCATCTTCTCTATGGAGATGAACTTTGAGACATGAGGCCCCCATCTCTCAGGTGGCCGGCACCTGAAAATAAACCACTTTCCTTTACATCAGCACCTGCCTCTCCAGTACTGGCTTTCATAGTGGCAGGCAGCCAGACCCGCATTTGGTTACAATTTAACACTGTTCATGCAAAGTTATTAAATGCAGAGTTAGGAAAAGATGCTTTTGTCTGCTCTCACAAGTGAGTGTAAGCCCATTTAACAGTGAAGAAAAACAGAAACAATTCTAAAAGTATCAGGAGGGAAGGAAAGAGAAATGTTTACTTTCAAAGAATAACAGAAATAATGACAAAAGATTTTTCAACAAAAACAATAAAAACCGGTCATGGAATATTATTTCTGAATATATGTTTTAGTTTTTCCTTCTGTCTTCATCCATTTCCATGTTTTTATCTGCCATCTAAATCCTGGTGAAAAATAGTATTTCAGTTAAGATCTCACTCTGGAGTGTCATCTTGGTCGTCCCTACAAATTCAATCTTGTTACCTCTGGTCCTAAACTAGATCACCCATTCTCCCTAACTCCTCATATTCTCAAAATCCTACACAGCAATGGGTTGGTAGGGCTGCTGTTGAATTCTGAATAAATTTCTAGTGTCTATGAAGCCAGGTTTTCTAACTGCTAGATGAGTTTCTTATGCTTCAGTTTTTCTCATTGCACATGCTAATCATACTCTATCCTTTTCTGTCACAACCTTGTGAACCATGTGCGGGACTATAAAATACGTAACTCTCTCTACTGCTAGACTGTAAGCCTGTAAACTTGAGGTTTATTACTGCTGTGATTAACATTATGTCCCTCAAACTGAGCATAGTGCCTGTTACATTGTTGGTTCTCAGTAAACATTTAAGGAATGGTTTAATAAATACTTCTTTGCTTCTATGGGTATTCTTACAATAAACTCTGGCCACTTGAATTAATCTGGATCTGTGGCTTCCTTGCGAAGGAAAAACCTAACCATATTAGTTACCTGAAGTTCCCTCCAAATATCATTCTTTCTTTCACTGCCAAGCCTTTACCCCTACTATTTCCTCTGCTTGAAATGTTTCCCATATCTGTTTTCATTTGGTCTACACTTATTCATTCTCTAAGCATAATTCAAGTTGTACTTTTTCCTTGAGGCATGTTTCAGCTCTGTAAGCCTGTGGTAAGTGGCTTTCTTCTCAATCTGATAAACAGTTTCATGATGACAAGTATCAGCCCATGTCTTCTCTAACACAAACCATTGTCTATGTGATTGTACATGTGTTATGGTAGAAACTATTTTAATTATGTGTAGGGTAAATAAGTCATAATCAGTAGATATTTGTTGAATAATGGAGGTAAATGGCAAATCCTGGATTTGAGTCAGGGAATCTCGTTTGAAAGTTCTTTTCACTGAACAACAAAGGCTAAGTGTTTCAAATATCAAATGTCTCCATAAATGATATCTTTTCATATTTATGTTACTATTTCAATTATTTGCTTAGTAGATTTGCCCATTTATTTATTCAACAACACATTATTGAACTATTGAATATTGGTGAAGCATCAAATTCTGTAACCTAAAAGACATTGTATAGATCTGGAGGGGGAAAATGTTGGAGAAAGATATGCCTATTTATCACATAAGAGGTGTCGGCCCATAAACAAATATAATAAGGAATAGAAACAGAAGAATGTGTCAGGTAGAGCACTAACACTGATGAGGAAATATTCAATTTCTCCAGGAAGGAGAGTTAAATGGAGGCTTTCAGGGAGTAGCAAAGATAAATTTGAGCATCAAGAATTCATTGTTTTCCAAATAAGAAAGAGAAGTAAATTATATGCACAGAAATCATATGCCTAAAGTAGGGGAAAGAAAAGAAAACTACCAAATCTGGAAAATTATGACTATCTCAATATTGAGTATTGCATGTGACTCATTTGCTGCAAATGACTATGCAGCAAAGCTAAGAAGAGGCTACTCTTGGAGTCATGTGTTATGTCACATTAAGAGTTTTTATTTTGCTGCACAGGTTATAAGAAGCCTTTGCTGTTTTAGGTTAGTGATATCATTGATGCAGCAAGAACACTGTGAACAATTTCTACACTTTGAAGAGCAAAGACTAAGTGGAAAGACCAATTTAGAAGCACTTCTAAGGATAACAGAGGAAAGAATGGAAGCAAGTGCAGTGAGTATGGAAAGAACGATTTGGACTTGAGGGGATAAAATAGGTAACAGAATTAAGCAAGGTAGCGTTGCCTACTGCTTACCGACAGTAGGAATACGTGTGTGGATAACAACTGATTTCTAATTTAGAAAGCTAGCATCATAGTGGTACCATGAACAGCAATAGGGATATCAAGAAATGAAATATGCAAATCTTATTTTTATATAAAGATATCAGGATTAATGAGTGAACAAATATCATAATTTCATAGTATTGTTGTAAGTAGGTAATTATGCTCTTGTGATTTTTTCCTGTGATTATTTTAAATTTTAAAGAGAAAATAAAAATGAAAGTGATTCATTGTTAGACTCTAACAATGCCACTACTTTTCTTCTTGGGATGCAAGTAGAAATGTATAACCCAGCAAAGGTATCCTGGCAAAATGAGTAAGTATGGTAAAAGAGCCAATATGCACACACTCGTCATTGTAGATATCTGTTTTTGTATTTCCATTTTGAATTTTCCTATATGAATTTCACTGAAGAGATATTTCACAAGAATATAGTTGTATTTGTCATAAAATAGCCCCAGAATAAAAGGGGAAGTAGTAACTTCACAGAAATATTAGTTTGTTTTCCCTAAGGGCTAGTAAAATGGCTGTTTGCATCTGAAGATGAGATCCTTCATCTTTCTTCCACTTCCCCTCTCCCCTCCCTTCTGCCCTTCTTCCTCTCTTCAATTCTCCCTCACTCTCTCTTTTTCCTTCTTTCTTAAAGGTTTTACATGTATCAAAAATACTTTATTGTGTTTTTATGTTAGATTTAATAGGTACACCAATAACTACAAATGAAATTAGAAAGTCAACCAATTAATATTATTGATGAACTTTGAAGAGTAATAATACCAAACACTGTTAAAGATTTGAATATCATAAGCTCTTATTCTTTAAAAATGGATGCAAATTTTTCCTTGTATGTAGGTTGCTAAGCAACAACCTAAAATGTTTTTGTTGACCATAAATACAATTCTGTGTGGTCCCAAAAGCATAGACATTTTTTCTAATCATTTTTTGATAATCATATTATCAAGCTATATACTTAAAATTACAATGATCTGTATAAATGAAAATGCTGTGTATAATATGTAAAAACATCATATATAGTTCTAATTTTTCCAGTCAAAAACTGTTATGGCAGAACAATTATAGTTAAAAGTAAAAATATAGAATATGTAATTAATTTGGAATTGCATTAGTAAAAATATATTAATATATGTAGAAAATGATCAGAAATAAGTACTAAAACAACTCACACCACAGGGTAATGTAGGAATTGCACTAATCTTTAATTTGTCCACAGGTTAGAAAATACTGCATATTATTTGTATACATGATCAACTAATTCATTTCATGATTTATTGTGATTAATATATTAATACCTATATCATAATACCAATATGTAAATTACATGAGGTGGAGACCAAAGCCATAAGAGCAAAATGCACACATTCTTCCTGGAGAGGTGAAAAAAGAGAATTAAGGCTGTTTATTACATGATAAGATGTAAGATCACCAGATCAAAAGTTCAAGGTTACACATTAGAGCAGTGGGATCTGGGGAGATTATATAAAAGTCACGGCTCTAGAGAGGAACTGTACTTGATGTGTTTGTGCTTTTTTAGGAATAAGAAAGGTGACTCACATTTTACCCCCCTGTAATTTGATATCTTGATAAACAGAACTCTAGCCTACAGAAACACAAAGAGTAAAGAAAAAAATTCATTTTTATTTCACTTACTCTTTCTGAAGCTCAAATCATGAAATTTGGCTTAGGGATTTAGTGTTACATGTTTCTTGACCAAGGTAGACATTTCTTCACATTCCAGATTTTGAGTGTATTATATTCTGACAGATTTCTTGAAAGAATGGGTCTAGAAGTTATGTTAAATCACAGGTTCAAGTTCATTTAAGTCTTACAATAAGTAAGTAACATTTCTAAGATTTTTCTGATGCCTAGTAATATGTTTTATAAGTAGAATAAAATATACAGGTGGTTTATCACTTGTTTAGGCAAATAATACTGGGTAAAATATAATAGTTACATAAACACACATACACACGAAACCCAGCCACATTAAATCATTTTCAAAAATTCCATGTTGACACTATTTAACTAAAGTGGACTATCTAGTATATAAATTGCAAGACACAATAGTAATAGAAAATTTGTAACAAATATACCCTTCCAGTTTTGTATTAATTTTTATTTAAAAATATATTTGTTTTATTAGTTCTTTTTTAAATTTTTATACAAGTTGTGGATTATATGATGTGATTCTAAGCTTTTCTGTTTCTACTTACACATTCTTTGATGGTACACCATCAATAAAACAAGGAACTAGAGCTCTAAGGTGAGAGTGCCTGGGTGGGAATTTGCAATTTCCAACCTGTATGCATTTTCTTTTCCTCTCTGTTCTTCTTTCACCTCACCTGAATAGTAGGTATAATTATGTATTTTATGAGATTATTATAATTACAGGATATGATAATCTATGCAAAAGGACAGAGAACCGTAACGGTTGTATAATAAATGCAAACTATTATTTAAATTATCCACAATAATAGACATTGTTAATTATGTTTACTTATTTGGGATCAAAACTTCAAAACAGTAAAAGAAGCTGTATCTGTAGGGATGAGTGCACAGCACTGGAACAAAAGCTTAAACAACAGAGACATTTCAGCATTTTACCTAACAAGGAATCTAGATGATAAGTATTTTCAGCTTTGATGCAACTCACTCATTGGTTAATAATAAGGCTCTTATTATCATTCTAATAAGTTGTGTTAGTTTTTTTGTTTTTAGGTTTGTCATCTCATAGCTTAAAGGTAGCTGCCAAACCTCTATCACACCTTCAAAAGATCACATTTAAAACAAGAAAGAAAAGTATTTCCTTTCTCTCGCTCTCTTATTTTGCAAGTGAGATTTCTTAAAATTCTACTCATTAGGCTTTTTATGGCTCATGGATCAGAATTAGGTCACACTCTCACTCCTAACCAGTAAACTAGAAAAGGATATGGAATGATTGTGTTTTATTTAGACCAATGATAACTAATACCTGGGATTCTATTAACTCAGCATAGTGTGGCTCAAACAAAGTTTGGGTTTAATTAACTAAGGAAGACAAATTGTTAGCCAATAAATAGCGTCTGACACCAACAATGCATAATTCACTGCTGTGATTTAACTGGTACTTGTTGGACAGGAAGTGGGTAGGGGAACAGTTATCATTTTGCAATAAGCAAGTTCTGTATAGGAGAGTGGAATGCTAATTATTTGGTCAGTGTAATATCAACTATATTTCTGTGTAACTTTTATTTGCAGATTATCAAGATTGAATATTTTTATGTGTAATTTCAATTTCACATTAATTATAATCGGTGTGGAAATATAGTTTCTAATAGCTAACTACCATTTTAAGTAAATAAAGAGCTACAGATTTTACAATATAATAGTAACTTAAAGATCCATAAAATTTTTTAAAAATGTTTAAGGTGATATATATGTTTAACATGGAGAAAAAAACTTAATCATTTAGAACTGAATATGCAAATTTTTAAGAAAACAATGTTAATAATGCTAATTCTCTGTATGTTACTAAATAAAAGCTTTAAGAACTTTTCTTGATAGGTCAAATTCATTACTGCGATCATGTTTAAAACACCCAAAGATGTTGAATAGATTATATTAACGTGTACTACAGTAGAGAGGCACAGAGGCACATGCCTAAAAGCAAGCAATCCTTGGCTTAGATAAATAGAGTTCTTAATGCAGTAGAACCACAGATGATTGCAAGAGTAAATTTTACATTTCTGCTTAGATATTAAAAAGTTTGCATGAAATGAAGTTCCTTTCCTGATTCATATCAATTTGTAAAGGTAGGCAATTCAGTTTGCCACACAAAATATTTCCTTAGGAAGCATAGCCAAATCTAATTCACTAGTAAAATCAATTTAAATTAAAATCAAAGACTAATCTTTATATCACCCTTTTCTTGTACTATAAGGATGAAAAATGAACAGATACCTATAGTGAACACTCATTCTGATTAGCTTCATTTTTATTTGATAGAAATTATCTTCTACAGAGAAGATAAAGTATATAGAAAGGTCATATTACTTACTTCTTATACTTATTAAAGCTATACTAGAGAAAAAAAGACTATTCAGATTCTTCAGAACCATAGAAGATGGAACTGCATATTTTTAAAAATTGAGTATGAAATATATAAAAACTTTGCGACTCCAAAGGGATTACCCTAAACAACGGTTGAAATTTACTAAAAGTGTCTCCTTTCTGATGATTATTTGAAATTTGATATATAGTG
>PVJD01011151.1:0-48312 GCA_004026545.1 Mormoops blainvillei | reverse complement strand
TGTGGCTATTTGGGGTCATTTATGGTTCCATATACATTTTTGAAATGTTTGTTCTATATCTGTAAAATATGTCATTGTTATTTCAATAGGGTTTGCAGTGAATCTATAAATTGCTTTGGGTAGTATGGACATTTTGATGCTGTTAATTCTTCCAACCCATGAACACAGAATATGCTTCCATTTATTTGTGTCTTCCTTAATTTCTTTCTTCAGTGTTATATAGTTTTCTGAGTACAGGTCTTTTACCTCCTTAGTTAGGTTTATTCCCAAGTATTTTATTTTTCTCGTTGCTACAGCAAATGGGATTTTTATCCTGATTTGTAATTCTGATATTTTAGTGTTGGTATACAAAAATGTATTTGATTTCTGAATATTGATTTTGCATCCTGCTGTTTTTCCAAATTCACTTATCAGGTCAAGTAGTTTTCTGGTGGAGTCTATAGGGTTTTCAGTATATCCTATCATGTCATCTGCAAATAATGGCAGTTTTACTTTCTCCTTTCCAATCTGGATGCCTTTTATTTCTTTCCCTTGTCTGATGGCAGTAGCTAGGACTACTGGCAGTGGCCAGTAATATGTTGAATATAAGTTCAGAACTTTCTGGGCTTGTCTGTCTTTTTCTGTCCTCAAAATAGGGAAGTTTTCCATCACTACTTTTTCAAACAGATTTTCTATCCCTTGCTCTTCTTCTCCTTCTGTTATTCCTATTATACAGATATTGTTATGTTTCATATTGTCCTATGTTTCCTTTAACCCTTCTTTGTTCTTTTTGAGTCTTTTTTTATTTTCTTGCTCTTTCTGGAGCTCTTTTCTACCTTGTCCTCCAGCTCACCAATGCGATCCTCTGCTTCATCTAGCCTGCTTTTGATTCTTTCTACTGTGTTCTTCAATTCAGAAATTGTATTCTTCATTTCCTCTTGGCTCTTGTTGATAGTTTCTATGTCATTTTTCATGGTGATATATTTCACAGAAAGTTTCTTGTAGTTTCCTTGTAGTTTTTGGTAATTCTCACCGAACTCATTGACCTTCCTTATAACCAGTGTTTTGAACTCAATATCTGATCGTTGAGGTGCCTCTTTTTCATTCAGTACTCTTTCTGAGGATTCCTCCTTTCTTTTCTATTGGGGGTTGTTTCTATGTCTTTCAGTTATTTGTGAGACTCTTCTTTTTTTTTTTTTGCTTCTGTTTCTTAAGCTGATCTGTTTTGACTCCCTGCCTTTCTGGTGTGATCTTCTATGGTAGGAGCCCGGTGAGATTCAGTGGTGCAGTCTCCTTGATCTCCTGAACTTGATGCTCTTGGCATGCCTTTTATGCCATTTGTATTGGTTCACTGGAGGTAATTGGTGTTTGATTGTTGTAGGTTCATTCTTTGGTGGGTCCTTCCCACTGGCTGTTTGACTGAGCATCACTCCGCCCACCACATCCTGTGTGTTGTTGTGCAGGTGCTGCCAGAACAAAACCACAAAGCCCAGGAAACAAACCCACATCAGCAAAAATAACTCACCCCTGCAATCCTATTATCCCAGCAAATGAACCAGTATTAATAAGGCTGTAAAGAGATTCAGACTATTATAAGAAAGGAGAGAAATAAACTGTAGTATAAAACCTAGTGACTTACAATGCACAAACTTGTTGGGCAAGAAATGAATGTTAAAGAGCTATGTAGTAGAGAAAATATCGCAAACCATGGAGAAGACCACAGTGAATTTTGTCTCAGTAGCCTCTAGTATTTACCGCTGTGTTTTTTCCCTGGATCTGCCTCTGGTGATATTAGATGTTGACCCTGTCTGAACTTCGGCAGTCTGTTCAAGATTTCCAGAGATCTACCACCTGCGGCTGTCTCCTTCAGTTGTTAGCCTAGTCACTGCGCACTCCGCAGTCAGGTTTAAGCGCCATAGGGCGGGGCAGAATGCCTCCTGGTGGTAAATCTATTCTTCCCCCGCAGGTTGCTGCTGTTGGGAGGGGAGTGGTCTGCCGGAGCTGCTGGCTGCTGCCCTGTGGGGGGTGACTCAGCACTGGATTCTGTGCAGCTACTTGTCTCAGTTCTCTCACCAAAGCCTCCATCCTGTCTCTCCTCAGGCATCTCTAGCCCACTCTGCCCCTGCCTCTGCCGGAGCCCAGGGTAAGTGGCTACAAATGAAAATTTATGTATTGGCCCTTTAAACGTCTCTTTGTGTCTCCGGCCTCCTGTCTCTGGCAGGGAGCGACCCTGCCGCTTTTCACTGCTGGCTGTTATCTGTGAGCTTTTTGGGCTCTGGTGCCTTAGGCGGCGGATCCCCTCTTATGGTTTAGACCCCACTCTTCTCAGAAGGATCCAACTGCTAGCTTAAATATCCCTCTGGCGCTGCCGCCTGTAGGTGCCCAGCCAGCCTTCTCTAGTCTCCGCCTCACTCCTTACCAGTCAGGATGTGCTGAACTGATTCTTCTGTCTGTCCATGATTATAAGGCTTCTCTCACTATTGTTCAGTTGTTTGTTCTGGGTGATTTCTCCACAGTTTGGTTGTAATTCCAGATTGGTCCTGGGAGGAGGTCAGTGTGCCTTCCATTCACTCCTCTACCATTTTGCCAATCTCAAGAAATTCATTTTAAGAAAATTTTCCTTCTTCTAGTGGAGCTCTGATGATCAGATGCCCAATTTAAGGGTCAAATACCCAAGGTATTCATTTATGGAAAATGTCCATCATGAACTAATTGTTGTTTTATTTACCCAACAGAAAATTTAAGCGTTTCTTTTGCATGTCAAAATTAAGTGGTATATGTGAGACCAGGATTTTATAAATTTTGAAGTACACAGAAATCAGGGCTTAAACCAGGCCTTATATAGGGAATGGAAATTCTTATGCCAGATTATATAAGGTTTGGAATTAATACTTTGGGGTGGAAATTTTTGAAAGAACTATGGGGATGGGTATTTTGGACTATTCCAGGATTGAAAATGTTCATATCCCAGATGAATATGTACCAAAAAAATACATCACCTCTATAGGAGTCTCAAATCATGTGGACAGGATAGTCTGTTTTATAGAGACCATGCATCTTCTTTCTTCTGTAAAACTGTGCATGTTCAATGGTTTAATGAACAACGAGTCTTTGAAGTTACACTTTGTTAAAATAGTGTACATTTGCAGTCTGGTTATGACCTTTGCTAAGTGCCAATTTACTGGAAACCAGGAGTCCCTGATACGGCTCTTGTGTGGTAGAAACTAATCAGCTTCTTGATGGTGATTCCATTATATGGCTAGTACCCTTTGTCATGAAACCTTCATCGTCATAAATTATTATTCTGGATTTGGATTGGATTTATCTTCTTGTCATCTTTCTTCCAAGTTTAACATCTGTGAATTTATGAGCCTTCAATTTTGACCACATATATATGTATACATTTTAAATTCTTAAATTTGTAAACTATATTTTCAACCCAACCACACATTCTTGGCTAAGGCATTTTTCGTATTTATGGCTGAATATATGATAGAGAGATAGAGAGATATAGATAACAATATATCAATTTTGTCTGAAGAAATGTCAAGCCAATTATGTAGATATTCAGATGAAAAGGGAGAAATTCATTTAGTAATTTCTGTATTTCCATATATCCAGATATTAAGTGTTATCTCATTAAAATGTTCAAAGAATGGAATAATTTGATTTCAATGGTACATTTGTTGTCATACATACCTAGACTTTTATCTCAACACAATTTGGGTAGTATTTGGTGTACTAATGATAAATGATACACATGCTAAATAATACTTCACTGAAGAAATTAGTTCTTAAATGCAAGTTGCATAAAGACACCTGCTTACCTGTTCTTTTAACCTGTAGTATGATTCGAAGATGTGATGCAATTTGTCATGCTCCGATTTCCCAAACTTGTCAGGCCTTGAATGCCGCTTTCTAAATGGAGGTGAAGGAAACAAACACATACTATGAACATGAAAAAATAGTTTTTGCTCATGTTATTGCAATGCAAAGTTGGCTTGGTGCAGGTCAACGGGTATTACTTGACAGTGGAGCCACTATTTAACACAATGTATCAAAAGCCCATGTGTTTCCTTTCAATCAATGTGTGCCTTCCAGAATATAACTTTTATTGAGTTTATAATTTACAGACCTATTTCAGAGGACTTATGAAATTTAGCTTGTCTAGGTGAGAGAGATTATTTTTAGAAAAAAATAACCATGTTTGTATAATAACCTTTAGCAATCAAATGT
This sequence comes from Mormoops blainvillei, assembly GCA_004026545.1. Lineage (NCBI taxonomy): Eukaryota > Metazoa > Chordata > Mammalia > Chiroptera > Mormoopidae > Mormoops > Mormoops blainvillei. Next base: position 44,097 of record PVJD01011151.1, on the reverse strand, counting down.
GTGGTGCATACCTTCTAAGGTCATATTGATATATGAACTTTAGAGTAACTAGCTTATTTCTGATGGTTTTAAATATATGAAACTATAGAGTTAAAAGATCCACAGTGAACTTACAAATCACGGATCCCTTGTGACCAGCATGCTACTTGACCCTTTTTATCAAGCAATTAACATTCTAGTAAACTAACATTCTAGTAAACTAATCTCTTACCTAGGCAGTCTCTTCGATTTTGGAGCCTTTTGAGGTTTTGTTTTCTTTTAAATTGGTTGGAAATCTGTCTTTCTATAATTTTTATTTATTATTCCTAATTCCTCCCTCTGAAATATCTGACACTATTTCAGATATATATTCAAAGGTTGTTACTGTGTTCTAATAAGCAATCTCTTTCCAAACTTAAGGTCTTGAGTTCCTCAATTATTATTAATCTTATGTTGAATGAGAGAATATGTTATTTTTCGTTATCTTGATATTTTTACTATTCTCTTTTGGGGGCTTTGTTGTATTTTGTTTTTGAGACTGTGGATAACTTGGTTAGAGAAGAATTCATGTTACCATGTACAATTTTATATCTAGTTACTTGGGATTTTTTGGATGAATATTCTATGTAGTATATAGGCTTTTTTACTTTTATTATTTTATGAATATAGTATTATATCATATATTCTTATTATGTGAATACAGCTATTTCTCTTAGTTCCTTTCCCCACATTTTTACTTCAAGACATGTTCATAGAAGAAGATGATATTTATTTTTTCCTGTCGAGAATGCTCCTGAATCTCTTCCAAAGAAAGTTTTAGAAGACTCATATTTTGTAATACAAAATCAACGTGGAGAAAAACCCAAGCACACCTCAGCTAGGAAAACTCATCAATATGTTCCATTTGAAATAAACAGTGAGATCTACCAGGACTTGTCTTGAATGGATATATCAAGGAGATTTAGAGCAGAAAGAAGTGTTTCTTTTGAATGTGGTTACATGTTGGGTTTTTTAAGAAGTCCTATTTAAAATTTTATGTCAAGTTTATGTTTGTCACTTGACTTCTGAACTTAATGTCCATCACCTTCAAAAATACTTTACTACAACAATGACATTCTCTTTTATAAAAACGTTACATATTTCAAAATTTGGATGTTATTGACACATTCTTACCATCCAATCATTAGGCTCATACAAGTTGCACTAATAGTCTCCATAAAGCACTTTATGGCAAATGACTCAGATCCAAGTGAAGCATTATATTTAGTATTCATGTCTCAGTTTGGAAATATCTCTCTACCTTTCTTCAACTCTCCACATGTTGGTAGTTTTAAACATACTGGAGAATATCCCCTAACTTGGGTTTAATGTTTCCTTTTGACTAAATTCAGGTTATGCCTCTCTAGTTGGAATAATCACAGAAACAATGCTACCTTCTTCTTATCTGCATACTGAAGGTACAACACAATTTTGATTTTTCTTATTATATATGATGTTTAGTTTAATAGCTGGATTAAGAAGGAGGACATACAGAGGGCCCAGAGACATAGGAAAGGATGCCCAGCATCACTAGCCATCAGAGAGATGCAAATTAAAACCACAATGAGATACCACTTCACACCTGTCAGAATGGCCATAATTAACAAATCAATAAACAGTAAGTGCTGGTGAGGATGTGGAGAAAAGGGAACATAGTACACTGTTGGTGGGAATGCAGACTGGGGCAGCCACTGTGGAAAACAGTTTGGAATCTCCTCAAAAAACTAAAAATGGTATTGCCTTTTGACCTGGCAATTCCACTGCTGGGATTATACCCTAAGAATCCTGAAACACCAATTCAAAAGAACCTGTGCATCCTAATGTTCATAGCAGCGCAATTTACAATAGCCAAGTGCTGAAAGCAACCTAAGTGCCCAACAGTAAATGAGTGGATCAAAAGACTGTGGTACATTTACACAATGGAATCTTACAGAGCAGAAAGAAAGAATTCATACCCCTTCGCAACAGCATGGATGGAATGGGAGAGCATTAGGTTAAGTGAAACAAGCCAGGTGGAGAAAGACAAATACCATATGATCTCACTTATAAGTGGAACCTAATCAACAAACCAAGCAAGCAAAATATAACCAGAGATATTGAAATAACAAACTGACAGTAACCAGAGGGGAGGGGGAGAGGGAAACCGGGGGAATGAAGGGGAGGGGTCATCAAGGAACATGTATAAAGGACCCATGGACAAAGCCAAAAGCAGGTAGGATTGAGGGTGGGAGGTGGGGGTGGGTGGAGCAGGGGAAAGTGGTGGCGGGAAAATGGAGACAACTGTTCTTGGACAACAATAAAAAAAAGATGGTATCTGTCAGACATATCCAATGTAAATTTACCTTTTTCCAATTTATAATTAATACGTATTTGGGGGGCAATTACTTTGACTGTATTTAAAATATCCTGTTCATTAAACATTTAATTAATTAATCGACAAACGAATTAATATTACTATGGATTTTAAAATTTTCTATTTTATTCAGTGAGTTAGACCTGTTAATATCAGCATTTATTTTGATGTTCAAAATGTCCCTGATATGATCAATGAGAGCTTTTGCAAGCCATGATTAGTTTCCTTTTAACATGTCTCTGCCATTTTATTTTGAGCATTTCCTTGCTTTTTGGCACAAGCAGATATTCCTGGCTCACCTTGTATTTCCTGTGTTTCAGCGCTAGAATAAATCAGGCATTTCTCTGAGGAGCCCTTATTCCTTTCTGTGGAGAATCATGTTTAGAAGCCTACACTCAGCACCAGATGTGCCCACTGTTTTTGAGGTTTCCCTTCTCCTACATCCTCCCAGGGAACAGAGTTAGGAAATAAATGCATGCATATGCATACATGTATTCATACATACGTGTGAATACGTGGGATTTTTTTTCTCTCTCTCTATCCATCAAAAACATTAACTTTACATTAGTATTTCCAATTTTAACCCAACTATTCAGGGTTTATTCTAGTATTTTTTTTCTTTTCTTCTAACTTCCAACCCTAAAAGGGACAAACCTGATTTCCACTACACTTAATATATTAATATTTTAATTATTACATCTGCATGAAACCAATCTATCTTCTCTTCTAACACGCCCTCCTCCAAGTTGGTGTGCTTCTCACTCACTAGGACTCTGATCCTCCATTCTGTGTCTCCACCATGTGGACGGTCTCCTTACCCTCCTTGGTCTCCACAACTCCATGCTGGGCTGCACCCCTCAGGGGCGTCCAAACTATGGCACATGGGCCACATACAGCCCAGGATGGCTGTGAATGTGGCTCAACATGAAATCATAAATTTACTTAAAACATTATAGGTTTTTTACTCATTATGTGATTACATGTCACAATGTTTTTAATGTCTGGCCCAAGACAACTCTTCTTCTTCCAGGGTGGTGCAGCAACACCAAAAGTTTGGACACCCCTGAATTGAAGCTGTTTATACCCTGCTCAGCCTCAGGTACTCTCCCGGGCTGTGTATACATCCTCCTCAGAACATCCAGGCTCTGAAAACCTGCACCATGTCTCCTTCTCATGAGACTCTCCTCTCCACTCATCTCACTTGGGCTCTAACACCTCGCACTGGGCTGACCCACTCTTAACCTCTGTCGTGTGGATATTCTTCTGCTCAGGTACTGACGCCCATGCCAGGTGGTGTCTCTGTGTGGGCAACCCCCTTATCCTACTTGGGCTCTGGTTCCCAAGGCCAGGCTGCACCCACCTCCCACATGGATGCATTCCACACCCTGCTCATTACATAGCACATTGTTGCATATAGGAATGGCCAACTCTTTCCACTTGCATTCCAATATTTTATGCCAGGGTACCATGAATGCCCTTCTCACCCCTCTTGGGCTCTGACAGCACATGAATTCACTCTCTCATTCATGACTTCCCCAGCTCACTTGGGCGCTCACATGCTATGCCAGGCTAGCACTGGTGTGGACATCCTCTTCTCTCTGCTTAGGCTCTGATGCCCCGAGCCAGGTGGCCTCGCTGCACCACTCACACTGTGTGTGACGCACGCAGCTCTACATCGCTGTGGCTTCTCCATTCCCATCTGCTCTGTCCACCTAATGTATTTAGAGCTGAGTGGATTTCTTAGGAAGAAAAGAAAAGTGATAGAGGAAGAGAATAGGCTAAAAGAATCTTTTTATTTAGAAGGATTTAATTAGTAGACTATATATAAACCTGACTGAATTCCTCCTATACGGAATTTATCTGCCACTCTAGTTCATTCAATTCTCTTTCATTCCCAATGGACCTGAAAAACATCAATTTTGGAATTCTGGAAAATCCAACATGAAAATGATCTTGGTAGAAAGAGTTGGAGACTTTCTAAAATTCTATGCTTTCTATTTTAATAGCAGGACACACATGAGAGATATTCTCTTTTGTATCAGAGAAAATGTTAAATTAGACATATGCATATTTCTGAGCAAACTGACTCTGAAATTCTACAGAAAGTCCCTGTGCTATCAACAGTTCAACTGTTGGTGCCAAAATCACAGCTAAACTAAGATATGTTTGTGCCCTTACACATTTTATGCCAAAAGCAATTAGAATTGAGAGAATCTTGTGCTCAAACATTAAGAATCTGTTCATGTTGACATACATTTACAATGTTGATGTTTCTAGTCCAGCATGGATTTTCTATTTAAGCTCACTATGTAATCTTTTCTTACTGATGTGAAAAAAATTAAACATCTGAACATAGACTTAAAAATCGACCTCGATGTATAAAAGCAATCGCTAAGCTATACACTAAAAACACACACAAGGTTCTAATTTAACAGATACAATGGTTGTCCTAACTAACTGCCCGGGCCTTAAATTTTCTTTTTCTTCCTCTGTTCCTTCCTTCTTTCCTTCCCTTCCCCTCCCGTCCCCTCCTCCTCCCTCCCCTCTCTTCTTCATTGCCCTTTCTTTGCTCTAGCCCCCCCTCACCCCTACCCCTTTCCCTGTTTCTTTCTTTTTTAATCTTTTGTTGCTGTTCCCACTTTTATGCCTTGATATCACTTTGCGTTCTACATTTGATCTATAGTGTGAAATGAGCATTTATAGAGATTTAACAGTACCTTTCATGGGATAAGCATATCTGGGCCAATTTTCTTGGCTCTCTAGAAACCTGAGAGGGAGGGAGGTAATTAGTAACGTAGGAATATATCAGCCTAAGGTATATTTTAAAAACACATCTGGCCAGCTCAGTGAAGTTATTCAAAATTGCTTTTAATCATCCAGGTGCTTAGTTTGTATGATGACGAGTATTCAGAAAAATCAAAACTGAATTGTTTAAGTATTTCAGTGACACATGTAGACATAATCATTGTAAGCTATTCCACCGAATCACCTGATTTGACCAGAGATTTTGATGATGGGCAAATATGTGTTTCTTATGTAAGACTTTTCACATATTTTATGATGATGCTTTATGTATGTCTCAATATTTAAATGAGTATTTTGGCACAATATTTGTGGTTAAGATCAAGGGTCAGTCTCAAAAATTTATTGTAGTTGTATTGTAACTGCTCTCTCATTGATCTGAGTAATACTTAAGTCCTGGATCATCTTTCTATCTGTGTGTTCCTCTTTTGGGTCTCTCTTGCATTATTTTATTTGCCTCTGTCCTTGGTGTTGTGAGGTAGACCATCTGCATCAACATATGTGATCTGTTTTTCAAAAGAAATATTCAAATTTTTACCATCCAGGACAAGGTTTGTTACAGAATTTTTGTTAGACCTCTATGGTTAACACTCTTTGTATTCTTGGTTTTCTTATAGATCACTGCATTTATTTTACCTAAACATTAAGATGATCAAATATTCTGTCCTCCTTAATGGGATAATGTGATAAACCACCTTAAATGTTTTTGCAATATTAAAATAACCTTTTACTTTTTTGAAAAACCCAATATGTCAATATTATTTTTATTATACCAATAAAATTTGTTTTCCAATATTTTTAGGATTATTGCATCTCACAATATTTAAATTTTTATTAGTGTTTCTCCTGACTCATACATGGCTTATAGCATGTTTTTAAATGTTCGAATAAATGTTTGAATATTAATATAGATTTCTAAGTTAATTTCATAATGATCAGCAAATACAATCTATATAACTCTGCTTTTTAAAATTTTGTTGAAACTTGCTTTATGACAAGTACATGAGAAATTTTTATTAAGATATTCTATTTATGCTGGAGAGGAATATGCATTATTCACTTTTAGAGGATAGGGTTCTATATATGTCCATTCAGTTAAGCTTGTTTAGTGCATTGTTCAATGAATTTAGTACTTGGCCAATGGGAGTGATGTCAAAGGACTTATAAACCTTATAGCACATATGGCTAATCAGAATAGGTAAAGAACTAAACAAAGAACTATAAAGAACTGGTGCACACAGGCAGTAGTCACACCTGATCTTTTAAGAGAGGCATGTTAAAAGTTTTACTATTATGATTGCTTTTACAGTAATTCTTTGAGTTCTAAGAATATATTCTCTTGTATTGGTTGTGTATGTACTTAGAACTGTGTAACTTCCTAAAGAATTAATTTCTTTAAAATATCCTAATTTAGTGATGACTCATTTTATCTTTAATACAGGACCTTTCTGTCTATGTGGCTTTTCATCTTCAAGTTGGGTATTTGGGGCATCTTTACAGGGACCTCTCAGGGCAGCAGGAGGGTGAGATTGAAAGTTACAAGAACCACTGTTTCTTTGCTTAGAAACAGAACAATGTCACTCCAACTGCAAGTTACGTAGTCAACCAGAATCAAAAAGTAGAGAAATAGACTATCCCTTGATCGTTAGAAATGGAAAGAATCTGTGGACATTTTTAAGCCTCTACGGGCTATTTATATCTATTGTAATTTTGGGTGTACTCTCATTGTCATGTTTTGAGCTTTATCCTTATCTTGCTTTTCTTTTTCATTTCTTATATTGTTTGGATTAATTCAATATTTCTAATTTTATTTTTCTGTATGGCTATTCAAGTTAAATGCCCTTTTGATTTTTACCAGGATTATTTAACTTCATGAAGTAAAAAAAATCAATATCATACATCTGAATCAACAAAAGGTCCTCGTAAGTTTTTACTTCAGATCACAACCCCTCTCTTCTCTCTTTCAGATGACAAGCTATCATTCTCCAGTATTGTAGCTTGAGTAAAGAAAAAAAAATTTGATTTTTGTAGAACAGCTTTAGTCTCACAGAAAACTCAAAAGGAAGGTACAGAGATTTCCCATAACCCGTTACCACAGTCATGCATGGCTCCCTCCTTATTAACATCTCCCACCAGACTGATACCTTTGTTCCGATTCTGGAATGGGTAGTTCTGTTTTTAAACTCTATTAAATCAGATTTTTATTTTTATTATTACTATATGTATAAAATGTTTAAATGTACCACCATATTTTTTACCACTTTTAAAAAAAATATCCTTTTCCTACTATATTCATGTTCAATTTATCATAAGCCTTTAGCTTTTACTTTTTTATCTGATGAAAATAAAATTTCTTCAGGTTCTTTGGTTATCATGAAAAAAAATTATTTGTCTTTTTCTTGAAACACAACTTAGTTACCTAAATTGGGATGACAGTTACTTTTTCTCAGTTGTCACCTGGATTGACATGAGATGGAGCAGATCATAGTGATTAAGAGCTTAGACATCAGTGCAGACTTTATTGGCTCAAATCTGGATTTCCCTTCTTAGTATTACCTGAGGATCCTTGTGTAAACTAGGTAAGCTCTTTGTCATTCAATTTCTTCTTATGTAAAATGAGTATTATATTGATAATACCTATCTCATAGGATTAACTGAACTTATTACTTGTAAAATACCTTGCATATTTTTAACACTCAATAAATTTTAGCATTTATGATTTTCTAGTAGCTCTTGGGAAGCATGATTTTGTGACCTATTTTATAAGTTAGAGATCTTTATGTTTGCTTTTAAATGCTTCATTACAAGGAGTCTAAATGCATTCCTTTTTCTTTATACTTCTTAAAATACAGTATAAAATATACTATGAGTCTTGAATATTATAATTCCTGTCTTTCATAAATGTTGTAGAATTCTCAACTTGTATTATTTTAAACATTTGTTTCTCCTTTTTTTTCTCAGTTCTCTAATTTAGCTTATGTTTGGCATTCTTATTTTGAGCTTTAGGTCTCCTAGAATCACATGGACCTTCCCTTTTCCCTTCTTGTCTCCCTGGGCTGCGTTATGCATTATTTTTAAATATATTTGATCCCAAATCACAATGCATTTCCTCAGAAATATGATGTTTATCTACTGAGTGTTTAACTTCAATAATCATATTTCTTACTTTTAACATTATTTTTAGTCATTTTAAAAATTACCTAATTGGTTTTCCTTGTATAAATACTTTCTTCAAGTGTACTCCTATATTTTTAAGGAGTACACTTAAAAACAGTGTATAAAAACACTGATGTTTTATATTCTACATACGATACATCTAATAACTGAAATTCTTGAAAGTTCTAATTTTTAAATTTTTCTGCTGACTCCCATTTATGTTCATCTGTTTTCTTTTAGTCTTGAGTAGTTCTTGCTAATTAACTTACATTTGGCTGCACTTGATCTGTGGGACTCCAGAGATAGGGATTAAATTAAAGATACTTTTTTTTTCCAGGGAAATTTGCATCTGCCTCTTCCAGGTTCTGGGTTTGGTTAAAAAGCTGAGACAAGCTTACTTTAATTTAATATGTATGAATTTTATAAATATAAATTTTAACCTTGAGATAATTGAAGATAAGTTCATAGCTAAAAATCCTCGTGTACAAATATATTTTCTCTGTTACGTTATTATTATTATCTAATTGGAATCATGCTGACCAGCTTTGGCTGTATAAGGCTAGACAAAATGAGAATATTAAGAGAAAATTATAAGAAAAAGTTTTATAGAATCCATAACACACAGGGAATTTAAAGATTACTTAAAGACACCTCATGAAATACTTCAGATTTTTTTTATTATTATAGGCTGTCAAGACAATGTGCCCAAAAAAAGAAAAAGAAAAAAATTGTAATGATTCAATAAAATTAAAAGATGACCATTACTGGGGAAAAGAGCAACTTTCAAAAGTTATAAATTTCCCAAAATAGTACATACCCAAAAGGAAACCCAATAATGCATTCTTATGCAAAAACAGCAATTAAGCGCATGACAAAAAACAATACAGTCAGGTACCTTTCTAATAATTTTGAAGTTTTAATTAAGGGTAATTCTTTAAGTGTATCAATATAGATATCAAACAGTTCAGCACAATTTCTAGAAAGAGAATAGACAACACATCACAAGAAAAGAGTTGACTTTGTCAGTCTGTAGGTGATCAATATTCCCAATTTTCTTTGAAAAATAAAACAATTCAGAATACATATTTTTTTCTAATTTTCCTTCTGTGACATTGCATTTTCTTTGCTTTATCAAACTGACTCATATTCCTTATAGTCTCTCTGCTGTAATCCATTTTCCATATTCCTGTCAGACCCACATTTCTAAAATACAAAACTAAATGTTTCACACATATTGCCTATATGACAAAAAACTTATTGCTTAGCATGGCATTCACCGTTGGGCAAAGCCTCATTTCACTTCCTTATAGGCCTTTCATTTCTGTGATACATGTAACCCTGAAGGCAACCCGCATTTCACTCAACTCCCCAAGCACACATACACTGCTCTGCTCTGAGAGTTTGTTCACCCTCACAATCACCTTGCATTTCCCCCATTTCCTCAGTGAAGCTCTACGTGACATTCTTTCCATATACAGATTAATTATGCTCTTCTCTATGAATTCCCTTATGACTTTCCAAGTCTAATTAATTGTTTCTTCTCAATTCTTTCACAGCTTTTTATATAAACTATATTATATTATATCATGTTCATTTATTTCTTTATAGTTAGTCACTCTCTCATGTTAGAACTTAAGAGTTTTAGTGAACAAGAATAAAACTCACTTATCTTCATATCCTCAGGATCCATCACGAACCTTGGATTCAATGAAGGTTGAATGAAAGAGGGAATGGTGCAGAGAATCAATAAATCATAGAGGTTGGAGGCAATAGATACAATGTTCTATGAAGATAAATACTAAGCATATAATCATTAAAAGTAAATACCCTTTGAATGCAACCTGAGGAATAAAGGGAGTTAATAACATTGAAAAAGGTACCCCGATGTCCATATTTTTGTTTAATTGATCATCTATTTTCAGATAAAACACCCTAAAATGTAGTTCATTCTTTTCAGTGAAGTATAATCCCTCTATAGCAAAAGAGTATAGACTACTGTGACAAAGAAACAGAATATAGCTGAGAGCAGAACATTTAGATTAAAGGGAGAACTGCAGTATCGTTCTGCCAGTCTTTGTTAAAGGCACAGAAGGCTGCCAGTGTGTTTATAGTTTATGGGAGAAAGTGAATAGTTTTAACAATAGAATGATAAACGTATTAAAATACAATTATTTTCATGTGTGTAGACAAGACTAAAGATTTTCTACAGTTTTACTAGAAAGCTGTAATTCCAAAGTAGACTGATGGTTGAGCATCATAACATTACAGGATAGAATGTTAAAGAATAGAACAGAAGTTTAAAGGAAAAATCACAAAGCAATCATTATAGAAACTCCTTTAACAATGTTAATGAAAATTTACTACCACTACCCTTATTGGGAGGTCCCAGAAGACACTGATGAAATAACCTAGATCTGACCAATTTGCTCTGTTGGTTGGAGCATTATTCCAGGCACCAAGGAATTGCAGATGCCCCCTCCATCAAAGCACATGCCTCGGTGGTGTATTTGGTTCCCAGTTGGGGTGTGTGGGTCACTTGTGGAAGGCCACTGATCAAGATTGATGCTTCTCTCTTTCTCTCCTCTCCCCCATTTCTCCCTCTCTAAAATCAATAAACATATCCTCAAGTGAGGATTAGAGAAAAATCTAGTATATTTTGGTGAAATAAGAAGTCCTTACAAAGGTGGTGTCATTTTTGTGAATTAAGAGGTCTGAAATTCTTGTTTATCCACCTCGGTAAGTCAGCTTGCCCTGATCCAAGCAGTTCCAATTAAACCAATCATAACTGATCACAGGTGAGACAGAACTTAGTTTCTTTCCTCTCACAAATCAAAAATTCAGTCTCCGTTCTTTATGGTTAGACACAGAAAGTTCCCTGGAAACATTTTCTTAAAACACGAGCTCTGTTGATTCCAAAGATAGGATAACATGTTTTGGGGTCTATAGGCTGGCTGCCTATAAGGGGTCTCAAAAAAGACCCCTTATAATTTGGTATTGTAGGTAGAGTGGAAAATTTTGCAAAGGTGCCCCAGGGCCTTCTGGAACAAACAGGACTAATATCATGATGCCAGATTAGGGAAATCTGTTTAAGCAAACTTAGTGGTCCACATTTCACTGATGCGAAAGGACTGAGAAGCCTAGTGTTTGCACTGGTGTGACCAAGTCCTATCATGAGTGGTTAAAACAGCTACACTACTTACAGTCAAAATCCTAATTTATTTATTTATAATAAGAAAGCTAACTTCTTAAAAAATAAAATTACCTCTAAAGCCATATAATACTTTCTTAGAGACAAGCTAGAAACTCATCGTATCAGAAGAAGTTTGTGTGGTGAGTATGGGAACATAACACGAAGTACATATGACTCAAATCTTTGATGGCGTTCTGGGAACTTCACCATATACCACTTCTTCTCATTGTTCTGAGAGTGTTATTGGACCATTTCTGCCCTGGAGGGCCGGGCCCTGCCCCAGCATGATTTGGGACCTTTTGAGTGTCAGGAAACCTCCAAGTTCTTGACTTGCGCAAGAAAAATTTCAAGACACAAATCCAGGTGATATAAATCACAAGTGAGACTAAGTTTATGAAAGCGTAGAACAGTGAGGCAAAAGAAGGCGCCCGGAAAAAGGAGCAGGTAGTAACCCTGGGACGAGCTACCGCTACCCATTGCTCCCCTGGCTGTAAGTCTCCTTGGGAACCGTAGAGCTTAGGGTAGCAATAAAGTACACATTTGAGGAGAGGGGACGTGGTGAGCTCAAAGAAGAACACTTGCTGGTATTAGTTTTTGTGTGTGTGTTGGCTGTTGCCATTTTTGTTTGTTTGTTTTTAATAATATTTTATTGATTATGTTGTTACAGTTGTCTCAGTTTCCCTCCCCCTCTTCCCTCTCTCCTAACTGAGCACTCCCCTCTCTCTCAGACAATCCCCACACCTTTGTTCACGTCCATGGGTCATGCATGTAAGTTCTTTGGCTACTCCATTTCCTGTATTGTACTTTACATCCCCATGGCTACTCTGTGACTCTCTATTTCTACATCTATTTTATTTTATTTTATTTTTTTATTGTTGTTCAAGTACAGTTGTCTCCATTTCTCTGCCACCACATTCCCCTGCCCCACCCACCCCCACTTCCTACCCTCAGTCCTACCCTCTTTAGGCTTTGTCCGTGGGTCCTTTAACCATGTTCCTTGACAATCCTTCCCCCTTTTTCCACCGTTTCCACACCCCTCCCTGGTTACTGTCAGTTTGTTCTTTATTTCAATGTCTCTGGTTATATTTTGCTTGCTTGTTTTCTTTGTTGATTAGGTTCCACTTATAGATGAAATCATATGGTATTTGTCTTTCATCGCCTGGCTTATTTCACTTAGCATAATGCTTTCCAGTCCCATCCATGCCAAAGGTAGGAGTTCCTTCTTTCTTTCTGCTCTGTAGTATTCCATTGTGTAAATGTACCACAGTCTTTTGATCCACTCATTTTCTCCTGGGAACTTAGGTTGTTTCCAGCACTTGGCTATTGTAAATAACACTGCTATGGACACTGAGGTGCATAGGTTCTTCTGCATTGGTATTTTGAGAGTTTTAGGATATAACCCCAGCAGTGGGATTGCTGGGTCAAAAGGCAGTTCCATGTTTAGTTTTTTGAGGAAATTCCAAACTGTTTTCCACAGTGGCTGCACCAGTCTGCATTCCCACAACAGTGCACTAGGGTTCCCTTTTCTCACAACCTCGCCAGGCTTGTTGCTTGCTTATTTGTTTATGATGGCCCTTCTGACTGGTGTGAAGTGATTTCTCATTGTGGTTTTAATCTTTCTGATGGCTAGTGATGCTGAGCATCCTTTCATATGTCTGTGGCCTCTTTATGTCTTCTTTGGAGAATTGTCTAGTCAAGTGCTTTGCCCATTTTTAAATTGGATTGTTTGTCTTCCTGGGGTGGTGTCATATGAGTTCTTTATATATTTTGGAGATCAAACCCTCATATAGGAAAATGTATTTGCCAATGATATTTGTACTTCTTAATCCCCTCATCTCTTCACCCATTCCCCCATACCCCCCTCCCATCTGGCAGCCATCAAAACACTCCCTGTATCCATGTTTCTGTTTCCATTCTTCTTGTTTGTATGGTGTTTTTTTTTTTATTCAACTTTTGATAAGTATGTGTTTATTGCCATTTTATCATTCATAGTTTTGGCCTTCTTCTTTTTCTTAAATAAATCCTTTTAACATTTCATCAAATAACGAATTGGTGATGATGAACCCTTTTAGTTTTTTCTTGTCTGGGAAGCTCATTATCTGTCCTTCAATTCTAAATATCTTTGCTGGGTAGAGCAATCTTGCCTGTACATCCTTGCTTTTCATGACTTTGAATATCTCTTGCCAATCCCTACTTAGCCTTCAAAGTTTCTTTTGAGAAATCAGCTAACAGTTTTATGGGGACTTCTCTGTAGGTAATTAACTGCTATATCCTTGCTGCTTTAAATATTCTCTCTTTATCTTTAACCTTTGGCATTTTAATTATGATGTGTCTTATAGTGGGCCTCTTTGTAACCACCTTATTTGGGACTCTCTGTGCTTCCTGGACTTGCATGTCTATTTCCTTCACCAAATTAGGGAAATTTTCATTCATTATTTCTTCAAATAGATCTCCAATTTCTGGCTCTTTTTCTCTTCTCCTTGTGACACCCCTATGATGTGAATGTTGGTATGCTTGAAGTTGTCCCAGAGGCTGCCTACATTTTCCTTGTTTTTTTTCTGTGTTTCTTTTTTCTTTTTTCTTCTTGTTCGGATTGGTTGTTGCTGGTGCTCTTTGTCTTGAGGCTTTTTATCTATTTTCTTTAGGGAGGTGGATTTTAAGTGAAGTCCCAGGGGAGGATCTCATCAGGATATTCACTAGATTTTTGGGTGTGTCATGTAGTATGCTAATGTCTTAAAATGAGCACGTAATGGAGTTCAGAGTGTTCTCTGGTTGGTTCCACCTCTGCTATCTATCTTCCTGACTAAGGCGATTTAAACCATCAGCTCTTAACACACCTTTGGTTAGGGAGGGCAGGGTCTTCTGATATCAGCTGATTTTTAATTGCTCCACCATTCCAGCTGTTTGTTTAGGCATTTGTCTCAGTGTCCTCATTCAACTTGCCAGGGAATTTTCCTAATTTCTTACCCCACCCCAATGCAGGCTTGGAGGAGCCCAGGCAGGCAATAGTTGCACCTTTTTTTATTGCCATTCTTTATTATACTGCGCTAATGAGTGTATATCAGTATAGTAGTTCTTAAAGTTTTCGGTCTCTGGACCCCATTACACTTATTTTAGACTCCAAAAAGTCTTGTTTTAGGTAGGTTATATCTATGAATATTTACTGTATTAGAAATTATAAAAGGGGAGTTTCACATATTTATTTATTAATTTTAAATAAGTGAAAATAAGCCATTAAACATTAATATAAATAACATTTTTTAATGAAAAATAGCTGTTTTTAAAAAAGACACCACTTATTTTTGCAACTTGCTTTTCTGTTTGGCTGAATAGAAGACAGAGAACTTCTCATGTGCAATTTTCATTCATTCTGTTGTAATATTGTTCCAGTTGAAGTATATGAAGAAAATCTGGCCTCACATAGGTTTGTAGTTCTAAAAAGAAGTATTTTAAAAGTCTTCATATAGTTGTGGATATTTGATCCTACACAAAATTTGGAAAGTAGTAATTTCTTAAAAGTATCCTTAGCCTAAAAATAAAAGGCCAAAGTAAGAAGCAACAGAGTTTATTTTAGATCCAAAAGGACAGCTATTTGTGAAGTACTGATTCAGGCAGGAAACCAGGTAGCGTTTCTATTAGGAGGTAAAGGCACGGGGTATTGACAAGAAAGGGAAGGGGAGAAATTACACATACAAAAGGAAGGAAGTTCTGTGGTTGATAATACGTGAAGAAAGGATTCTTATAGGTGCAAATAAGCTAACATAGTGATGCTAATTCTAGAGAATGTCCTTAATTTTCAGTCTGTAGTCATAATGTCTACTTTTCTGTTAGCTTTGCAAGCAGTCACCTGGAATACAATATTGCTCTAAGCCCAGCCCAAAGGTTATTTTGCCCTGTTTAACATTTCAAAGATCTGAGGAGTAAGACCTACAAGGCAATTCCTCTGAGATAGCAGCTCCAATACCATTTTGATGTGGCTTTGTTTATAGTATTTTCACAGTATGTTGCAAAGTGTCATATGAAACTATACCAATGAACTTATACTCGGTTACATTGAAATCCACTGGTCTTGTGTGTACTAAGGATAGTGTTTTACCCATTCAAGGTTTTTTGTTATCATAGATTGGTAATTTGGAAAAAAATTGGTTTACTAAATTTTGGTTTTCTTCCTAATGTTAGTTTAGGGGTCTATTAACCATACTTAGAACTACTGTTCTAAGAAATCCCATCTTCTATACATATATTAATATTTAAAATAGCCTATACAAAAACACTCAATTTAATAACTAAAATGTAAGTAATAAATGAAGAATAAATATTTTAATACAATAAAAACATCCAGAATATAAGAATTAAGCCATAAAAACTCTGAAGCATAAGAAAATAAATTCCGAATAGTGTATTTCTAGAAACTAGAAAAAAGTAATTTAGTTTAGAATAATTAAGAGGACTAGTGTTTTGTCAAGAGGGATTATGTTTTATTTATCATTTGATGCCTAATGGAATTTAGAAGAATGGTATGTCATAAATGCTAAATAAATATTTTTGAATGTTTAAATAAATGGGTAACTAAGTTAAGAATTGAATATAAAGATACTGAAAACTATTTTGAGGTTTATGTAAAAGATGACAGATGACTAGACCTTTTTTTGAACTCTTCAGAGCAGAGACAAAAAACTGTGTTGGACAATAATCTTACCTTAAGCCATTCTTACTGCCTCAGGGATAGACATATCTAACTTCTTTGTGTATCAATTGCTTTGTTCTTGGCAGAGAAGTGATAAGAAACTTTGATGTCAATAACTTAAAAAAGGTAGTGCTTTCTAATTTCACTGCTATTTGATTTGATCTTTGTTTAATGCCTGTGATGTGAAAAATATAATTTAGTTGGTGTTGACTGCTATGTTGTCGTGGGTTAAGCTGCACACAGCACTGTGTGCAGTATATCGGGCAGGCAGCAGTACCTTTTGGTCAGTTCAAAGTGGAACGAGTGAAGCGACCTATGGCACAGAGTACCTAATAAGAATTTTGCAGCTTCCAAGTGCCTGATAGCATATCCACAAAATAAAACTCAGGGGCTGAAGAACTGTGGCTTCATATTGCTATTTTTCCTAAAATTGTGTTTTATAAGCCCATTTTGCTATATGAGGGTTTCAATTTACACAATGAAATTTTACTTCTGCATCTCAGACATTATGCTAAAAAATGATGCCAGGAGGCATCTATATATAAAAGTTAATGCCTAACGGTGAGTGTTATGGGTTGAATTATGCTTCCCCCAATTCTTATGTTGAAATGGTAACCCCCAATATCTTAGACTATGACCATATTTGGAAATATGATATTTACAGAGGTAATCAAATCAAAATGAGTTCATTAAGATGGGTTACGATCCAATACAACCAGTGTCCTTATGAAAAGGGGAAAATTTGGAGGTAGGCATGCATAGAGTGAGACTGTCATGTGAAGATGAACTTAGCGATTGGGATTATGTTTCTACACCAAAGACTGACAGCAAATCTGCCAGAAGTTAGGCGAGACATGGAACAGATTCTTTCTCACAGCCTCCAGAAGGAATCCAACCTGCTGACACCTTGATATCAGACTTTGAGGCTCTAAAACTGTGAGATAATAAATTTTTGTTGTCCTAAGCTACCAATTTGTGGTATTTTTTCACATCAGCCCTGGAAAACTAATACACTAAGAAACTTAAACTTAATCCTTCTTATTTGATTACTTCCTTTCAGCTTCTAGGGATGTATTCCCATTTGCAGATGGGAAGATCACGTAGAGCTAAAACTACATCTTCCTTGTTGAAAATTTGGGACTGCTCAATGTTTTTTGACATGAGCATTGGCATTTTGAAGATTATCAATAATGAAACTTTGCTAATATTTGTAAAGTTTATTGAGGTTTATGGATAAATGCATCAGATAAAGTACACATTATAGTTATTGTAATAAGAATGAACTACATGAGAGTCTGCTAATCTTATGCCCAGTGGGAAGCTGGCTAATTGCAGTGTCTTTCTGATTAAGCCATATTAAAGATACTTAAAATAACTGACATCCTACTGGCCAATTGATTGTGTTCCACCATCCCTTTCCTTAAAATAAGTGAATTACATGGGATACAGTCAATATATAGAATGGTGGCTTACAACTCTCATGCAATGTTTTGGGATATTCATGAAAAGAAAATACAGAGTTTAAAACTGACTCAGCATTGTATCTTTAACATCAGTGTGCTGGGAAGAATAATGGCCCCTCAAACGTGTCCATGCCCTAATCCTCAGAATCTGTGAATGTTACCTTACCTGGCAAAATGGACTTTGCAGGTGTGATTAAGCCTAGACCTTGAGATGTAAAGATTACCTTGGATTACGTAAGTGAGTCCAATCTAATCACATGGGTCCTTAACACTGACGGCACTTTCTCAGCTGGTTCAGAATCAGAGGGAGATGTGACTAAGAAAGAACTGGAGAGATGCAACATTGCTGGTTGTTTACTTTGAAGATGGAGGAAGGAGCCATGAACTAAGAAATGAGGGCATTCTTAGTAACTGGAAGAGGCAAGAAGACAGACTCGCCCTCGGAGACTCCACGAAGGAATAAAAACTTGCCAACAGCATGATTTTAGCCCACTGGCACCTGGGTTGGACTTTTAATCTACAGAATTGTAAGATGGTGAGTTTGTGTTGGTTTAAGCTCTTAAATTCGCTACAGCACCAATAGAAAACCAATACAATCAATAAATTGTCAACAAGTATTTGTTGACCATCTAATAATGCAAGATACTTTAATATTACATACAACAGATTATAAATAATAATTATTATAATAATTCACTTGAAACTGAATGAGATGTGTGATTCATGACTTTTATTTTTAAACCCCCTTTTTACTCAGGGCAATTTTGCAAGAAAAAGATTTAAACAATTTTCCCAAGAACACAAATTATTGTTAGTCCAGTTTTGATTAAATTCATACCTGGGTTCTTTTAAATCCACTCTGCTAGCTCTCAGAACTGCTGACAGTGAAGGGTTAACATCTGATCTAGGTCACTAACTCATGTCACATGTTTATTTTTTAGGAAAGGCAATATGTTAAAGAAAACGTGGAAGTCTCAAGGGTGAGTAAATATTCATGCATTATTTTTATTATATGTAAGTATAACTACATTAGTGACTATTATTTTAATTAAAATTATTGTAATTAATTAAAAATAAAACAGTATAGAAAGTGTCTTTGGAGCATATATGATATTGGGGGATAGAGTGGAAGATAGTTCTGAAGCCCCTTGTTTTTGTTTAATATTTTATTTTTAATTTGATGTCCTCACTTGGACAGAGCAAGAAATGGTCCCTAAAATATCTCCCCATGGGGCAAAATACTTTCTTAGGCACCTCTTGCTCCTTCACAGAGTTTAGAGACCTTGTTCTCTTTTACTTCCTTTTGGGAACATCACGTGCATGTGAGTTGCGGGGCCTCCTCTGCTCCTTGGAGATAAAAATTACCGTAGATCTTATAACAACATGATTTCTCTCTGAGACTGATGCAAATTCCAAGGGCACTTGCATATTTATAGTCTTCTCTGCCTTTTGGGCCTCGGATTCCATATGCACTGCACCACATTAACCAATGCTAGCTTCCTAAGTTCTACCGCATGAACACAGTAGATTTTCTAAAGACTCCAGGGGTAGAAAAGGGTGGGGTTTGTACCACCATCAACTTCACACTGAGCTCCAGGCAATCTTATTCTTAAAAGGCCCTCCACTGTTGATTAAAAAATATATATCTATATAGATATGTATATGTATTTTATATATGTCATATATTTTATATGTCTATATATATATTTTATATCTATATATATATGTAGATATATATTTGTGGTAAAATATACATTACACAAAATTTACCATTTAAGCCATTTTAAGTATGCAGTTCAGTGGTATTAAGTACAATCACAGTACTGTGCAACCATTACCAACACCAATCTCTAAAACATTTTCATTTTCTCAAACTTTCTTAAGTCAATAAACAACGACTCCCAGCTTCCCTCTCGCTCCAGTCCCTGACAACCACCATTAAACTGTCTCTACAAATTTGCCTATTATAGGTACCTCACACAAGTGGAATTGTACAGAATTCATTCTTTCATATTTGGTTTATTTCATTTAACATGTCTTTAATGCTGTAGTATGGGCAGCATATGTCAACATTTTGGTCCTTTAATGGACTAAATATTTTTCCATGTATGCAAATACCATATTCATTTATCTGTTGAAGAATGTTTGGGTTTGGACTGCTATAACAGAATGACATCGACTGTGTAACTCATAAACAACAGAAACTTATTTCGCACAGCTCCGGAGGCTAGGAAGTCCATGGTCCAGCCGACAACAGAGGCAGTGACTGGTGAGGGCCCTTCTTGGTCCATAGGCTGCGGTCTTCTTGCTGGTTTTCACAAGGGGCAAAGGAGTTCTCTGGTATCTCTGTTATAAGGGCACTAATAATTCATAACCTAATTATTCTCCAGATATATATGAATTTGGGGAGACATGGTTAGTCATTAGCAGTGCTTATCCATTTTTTTCACCCCAGATCACTTTACTTTGTCTTTTCTTCTCACTACTAGGATCCTCCACCTTGTTCCTCTCTCTTTGCACCGATAAAGACATTTTCTCTCTGTATCTTAAATGCAGCAGTTTGGCTATCTCCAAAGCTTTTGTAAGCCCTTGCCCTTCTTGAATCTAAATTGTTACCTTAAGGCTCAGTTACTACTTTTATTAATTAACTTAATCCTTCCAAGGATGAATTCCTATACCACCTTCTAAAACCAGAATTTTTTTTTCTGCTTTTCTTCAGGAGTTCTTAGCTTCCACATAAGAATCGGAATGTGAACTCAGCACATTTTCCTTTACTTTATAGTTTATTACTCTAAGTGAATTAATGGACTAGAGAGATACTTCCTAATTGCTTTGACTGGTCATTTTAATATAAGAAGGTATATTTATTTTTAAATAATATGAAAATTATATAATTCTTTAGCCTGAAAGAGTAATTGAAAAACTTTGACCTCTAGAATTCATGGACACTAGGGCTTTTTTTTAGCTCAGGCCACAGTATACATAATATTTTACAGAACATCTAAATGATGACAAAAAAGATCTTTGGAGGGTATGAAAAATAAATTTGGAAATAACTATTTCTATTGATAACGAAATGACAAAAGATTCAATCAGGTTTTTCACAATACACACTTTGAACTCCAGGAAATTTTTTCCCCCTGAAAAGTGTAATGCTTTCCACAAGCCTCAATGTTAGCAAGTTAGGACTCTATCATTGAACACAATTATCTAGTCCAATTTTATATTGGTATTCTTTTTACTGTAAACCACGGAAAATATATTTACCCACATTGACATTTATTATCTAAAAGGGTTGTTGACTCATCTAATGGAAGGATCTTAAAGTAGATCTCGCTTCAGGCATTGAGACCTCTAATTAAAAACAGGAAACAATTAAATCCTTTCTACAATTATGTTAATATAGATGGATGTATAGATATAATTAAGTTAATTTAGATAGATATTTAGATACATGTAATATAGATAGATGTATAGGTACATAGAAGGCAGAATTGCAAAACTATTCTGGATGCTGTTTTTAAATAATTCAGACTGGAAAATGGCGATTAAAACACTGGATTGGAGGAGGGAGAGATGTTTTTATCAAGGGCCTCTGGATAGTTCTCTAAGCCTGAGGTTGTATGTTCTGTGATAACAGTACATATACTTTGTCAGCTTCCACACAGTTTTCTAAAGAACAGACTATTGTAGATGCTTATGGGTTCTAAGACATAGGTAATAAACAGCATTCCTTAAATACTAAAAAATATAGAGTCTGAGCAAGCTTCACAAATATTTCAGGGGAAACCCACTACTATAAGGAATTGGGATGCTGAACATGATTATTTTGGATTATCTATGGTTTTTTCCTGAAATATTGATAAACTCATTTTATTAATGATATATGCTTATTTTTCATAATAATTAACTTTTAATCATTTGGATCTTACAATCTATAATTCTAAAAATAGTTTAGCCTCCTTTAAATATCAAACATTACTTTTTTTTTCAAGTTTTCAAGTTACTATAATAAGACTGGTAGGGTAAAATATTTATTTTTCAAGCAAACTAATATGACAACTAATCTTTCAGGCTGCTTGCCAACTGGTACAAATATTGAAGAATAGCTCTTATTTGT
The DNA here is from genome assembly GCA_004026545.1 of Mormoops blainvillei. Classification (NCBI taxonomy): domain Eukaryota; kingdom Metazoa; phylum Chordata; class Mammalia; order Chiroptera; family Mormoopidae; genus Mormoops; species Mormoops blainvillei. The sequence continues at coordinate 22,308 of PVJD01011151.1, read as the reverse complement.
CTCAAGGGTGATTCAACAATAAAGAAGTATCATCTACTATCTAAAAGATCAAGTGGATTATTAATTAAAAACTAATTATACCACTTACAAATTCTGTGTAGTTAATTTGTACTCAATAATTCTTGCTACTAGGTTTACTAGGCATTGCTTTGCTTGGATACTGTTAATTTTATAGATGTTTATCATATGTATAACAAATGAAATATTCATTGAAGTAAAAGACCCACCAGTTTTTTCAGGTTTATAAGCTCGATAAATAAATTTCTTTTAACTTGTTAATGAATTAGGCACATTTACCATTAGCTGCCTTTCAGTTTATGAAGGAATGCATTCTTTTACATGACTTACTCCTTTTGTATTGCTCTAGAGTTTAGTGTCAATTTTCCCTACAGTATCATTTCCGTTGATCTTCTGAATAATCTTCCAAATTATTATCTCTCCAAAGGAGAGACTTTGAGACACTCCATGTTTTGATATCGGAAATTGTGGTAAACACAGGGGCTGCATATTCTGTTGGAATATGATGGAAGGTTGGATTCCAGACTATAAACTTCCTCATGGAATGTAATAACAGCTTAGATTAATATACCTCCTGTATTTTATAAATATTAACTCATTTAATCCTTACAATAACACTATGAAATAGGCATTATTAATTTTGTCTAGTGTTATTTACACAGAATAAGTTAACAGAAGCAGCATAGATTTTTTAATTTAATATATAAACTAGGGGTCAGGTTCTGGATTTTGTTTCCCAATGTTCCCAACTTTCTTAGAATTTTATTTTTTCAGTTTCTTTTTCTTGAAATGCAAATTAGTGTCACCCAATGACAAGACTGTCAACCAAATTTTACTAGAAAATATAAGTGCCCTTTGTCATGAATTTATTCAGTGTCAAGCATTGTGTCAAGTCATGCTTTTCTCTATCTCATTTGATTGTTGCAACCACCATGGGAGGTAAATTATAAAACAGCTCATATTTTTGTTCTGCTTACCATGTTCTAGGTATAGTTACAAGTGCTTCCATACATTAACTCATTTAATAATCAAAGATACTGTAAATGAGCCATACACCTTTGATGTCAATGACATTTCACAGAGGAATTACCATTGGCATAAAGAACTTATAAAACTAGCCTAGGTCACATGACTATTCAGAGGCGAAACCAGATTTCAAACTTGAGGAAGGCTGGCTTCAGCCTCTATTCTTTCACTAAGTTTACTTCTTTCAAGTAAGTAAATCTCCCAGCAGAGCACGTGAACAGAGCTCGTGGTCAGTAAAAACTTCTCTCTTCCTTTCTCATCTCCAGTTTACAAGTAAAGAAACTGAAAGGAAAAATTAAACAAGCGACCAGAGCTCACACTAGAAAAAGTGAATCTGGACTCAAAACAGCCTTATAGTCACGTTTAGTGTTATGTTTCATTCCCTTGCCTTCGTCAGAGCTGCCTTCTGCACATCCACGTGCTAATGGAAATAAACCCTCCGGCTTCGGCAGACGAATGCCTTCATTACATGTGTTGTAATTTTTTTCTGAAGATACCCTTGATTCAGAACATTTCTGAAATCAAAATTTTTCTCATATCTTATATGCCCAGGACAGAAATCCCACAAAAATTTGAAAAATTCCAACCTTAGAATTTCTTAAAGTGAAATAAACATGCTCATTAACAGTAACAGGCTATTCCTCAAGTATTCATGCAGCATATTAAGCCCAGGATGCTGGAGAAGCCTTCAAAGACTGACATAAAGTTACAAAACAATTATTTGAATGACACTCTTCTTAGATATTATACTATCTTTATAGACATGCTGTATCAGAAACTTGTTCTCTAGTTTTTTGTTTTTGTTTTTTAAATTTCCTATAGGAAAATAAATGAGCACTCTGAGGTTGGAGAAGAGCCATTTTACAGGACGAGAATTGGATTTTCACATTTTATTCTACAGCTCCTACTGTGGTTAGCTTGATTAAGCTTGTCTTCCGAAATCCCCAGGATGAGTCCCTTGAAAGCAAGGATCATATCTTATTTGTCTTTGCATTCCTAGTGCTTTGCTCGTGTAAACTTGTCCTTACACGTCTTGTTATAATTTCAGTCATAAGCTGCCCTGCCCACCTCTGTTCTGAAATTTATCCCTCTCATCACTTCAAGTACAGCACTCCATCAAATTCTCTTTCTCACATAACTTCAGCTGCTTCTACCCTAAAGCAAGAAACATATTGTGCCTGGTTCATACTGAAAACTAGTACAGTCGAGTCATGGACCTCCCTCGGCACTAAGTCCTTTTTAGCAGGTACATTACTTCCTTTCTTTCAAAGCCAACACTCTTATAAAAATAATCCATGTTTCCGATGATCACTTCTAATACATTTGTTGTCCAACACTTTACAGTCTCACTTCATCCCAGCCAGTCCAAAAACTCTGCTTTAATTATGATTACATAGTTATTTGTAACCACACTCTGCCTACATTAGATGGATGAACACTATTCAATCTTTATTACTGGTGTTTGAACCAGCCAGTACATAACAGCATTCTTTTTCATGCCTGAGTTCTGAAACAGTTGAGAAATAAAACATGGGTCAGTGAAAATGGAGATTAAAATGTCAGCGTTATCACTTCTAATACCTAAGCTGAAGGACTTGGATTCTGTGGGCAGTCAAATAGGCTTTCTAACACTTCATAAATCAAAGGTGCCCCAGGCTGTAAGCCCCCCTCACAGAGGCAAGCCCTTTGCCATGGCAGAGAATAGAAGGGAGGGCATGAGATCTGCAGGATTTTCTTCCAACTCACCATTCTGGTGGGTCACTTTTCTCTGGGGAAAACAGCACCCAAGAAAGTTACTTGAAGAGCAATTCCTTTACATGGAATCATGAGACCGGAGATAAAGGAGCCTCCTCTGTAACACTTTTTCTACTTGAGCTCTCTGTATTGTATCTGTGATGGAATTACCATACGGTCACCATTAAACTTCTCCTGTGGCCTCTGTGCTGGTCATCGTATTCCAATTTCTAGTATATATCTAGTGCTATTTCTTGTCTAACTTCTTCATGAGTCTTTGTATTTAACTCTTTAAATGAGTTGTTCTTTTAGGTTTCATTCTTCATTTTCTCTTTATATACAATATCCTGTCTTTGGGTCATTTTTACCTATTTGTCAGTTATCTCCTAGTTTTGTGCTCTTGATTTTAGAATAAGTATGCCTACTCCAGATCTCTTTCCAGGGTTGAACATCCATAAATTAAACCATCTATCAAAGTGCTCTTGGGATGTCTGATAAAGAATTCAAAATCTGTGTCTACACTTGAATTCATCATCTTTCCCCTGGAATTATTTCTATAGTTAACAACACTAAAAATTGACGTATTAACCATTTTAGAAACTCGAGTATTGTCCTTTTCTATTCACTCCTTTGTACCTAGCAAATCTAATATTGTTAATGTGTCATGGACTTTTACCTTCCTCTTATGTCTCTTTGCAGAATTTTAATTCAGATCTTTATTTTCATTTTGATTAATATGACAGCATTCAAATTTGTATTCCAGACCCAGTTATTTCATTTTCCACTAATTATTTTCCAAATGATTGACAGAATAAACAGTTCAAATGTGCATCTGGGTTTGCTGTGTCCATGCTCACTGCACTAAGCCTGAAGTAATTTGACCCCCCAAACATGGCCAATCAGCTGGTAAAAACAAGTTGGTTGATCACATAATGTTATTTAAATTAAACTTTGGGTAAGTGTTGCAAGTATTACACCCAATGGTGTATTATAGGGCTGTTTTTAAACTATTTATATGAACATTTTTGTTTTTCTAAAAGTGTTCTCCAAAGCAGTTATTTTTGTTTGACACTATATGACTACAAAATTCAAAAGCAATATAAATATCCTAAAATAGTGAAAATTATAGAGAACTTATGTGCTTATAAAACAAGATGCATTTGAAATAAATCTACATCAGAGATATTCAGAAAGTCTTAAATCAAAATGAAATAAGGTAATTACTGAAAAATTGTTGTCCTTTTGTTAACAGGTGACATTTTTGCTATCTTCCCTTGTTTTTATTTTCTATGATGAATTTAAATTTAAATGAATTTAATAATAAATACAAATTATTACAAATAATCTGAAGTAAAGAAAAGGATATGGGATTTTAGAGAGTTTTTAACTCATCTAAACTGCCTTTAACCACTTGTTCTGACCTGCCTGTCAATGTTTTAATGATTTTAAAAATATTCAAAATGGCAATTTTCAATTACTAGTTTATTTTTAAAACTTTTTTCATATGACTGCAACTACTCTGTAAGCTGATACAATCTATAGTCAGGTTTTTACTATCAACAATTAATTGTTTCGCACATTTCTCTATAAAATGAGTGCAGAGCAGAAATTTAGTTGGAGAGTGAATTTTAAATATAAAGGGATTTCCAGTAAGATTAGGAACAAGGCAGGAAGTCTTACCGTTCCTTTGCGACTTCTACTCAGAGTCCTAGCTAATGTAATAAGACAAGAAAGGGTATAAAAGTTACTCAGATTGGGGAGAAATAAAACCCTCCGTGCTTGCTGATGATGTGATTGTCTATGTAGAAAATATGAACAAAACTTGGATGAATTTTTGAAACAGCAAACAAATAAATAAATGACATTGGGTTGAATCACTGAGTGCCCAAGTTTAATTTGCATGTGTGTAGAGGCATAGCTGTGGTGTTGAATGAAGCTTGGTTTCAAAGCACTCTTCCAGATGTTATTGCTTTTACTTTTATTTATTTTTTCTATATAGAGCTGAATCCTTTCTCTGTATCCTTTTCTTGGAGAAAATGTGCTTTCTGTTGAAAAGCCAATAAATGTTTACTTCTTAAAAGACATTTCCAAAAGCAGTGGCTGACACTGGGGCTCTATTGATATAGGTAGGTGGGAGGGGAGTTTAAACTTGTCAGTGATTTACAGCACTAAATGTTCTTTTCACAATTAAAATACCTCCTTATGCTGCTATTATTATCTCCTATCAAGCATTTGAATAAAGTAATTCTTAAATGAATAGCAAATAAAAATGAAGCAAAAAGTATTTAATGCTGCAAAAAGTACACACAAACACAATATTTACTTATATAATTAATGACTGAAAAGTTGATTGTTTAGGTTCTAATATGTGGTAGAGCTCAACCTTGAACTACTTACTGAATTTCTCTGCCTTTCCTGCTTTTCAAATATATTGCCTTCCCTGAGTTTTGATTTTTTTAAAATTTTCTTCTCAGCAAGCATATCAGAGGCAGAACAAATACTAACACCTTGCAATCTCCTATCTCCAAATTAAGCTATAATTGTCAAAAGTCATATGCAGTGTCACACAAAGAACTTGGAACACCCAAAATGCTCACCACCGTTTAGGTATGACTCATTAGAAAAAGGAAAGAAGTTTTGTTTCTACGTGTTTTGTTTTTGTTTTTTTTCAGTGCTGTTCTGCAGTGTTGCCAAAACTTACCTTCTTTTGGGTAAGTCAGAACTAACAAGGATTTAAATCTTCATCTGGAAAGCTAAGCAGATGCTCTCATGTTATTGTCGTAATGGCTGATAGATGAGGTGGCAGCTGTCACCAACAAATCTATCTAATGCTTTAGTGTACTGTCTATTCAGCAGCTGAAAGCAAGACACAGCTTGAAGCTCAAAAGACCTGCCAAAAGTTTCATTGCCTTAGTGATGCCTTTGTCTTTGAAAGACAGAGTTTTCCCCAGGCTTGGTCAATAAGAGAAACATAGTTTCGTCTTTTCCTCCTAGACAAAATCAAAGCTGCTTCCTCTGAAGTGGACATATTACCCTGCTCAGAGTGGGATACATCTCAGAAAGACATTCTCATCAAAGGGGAATTATGTTTTAGATCAAGTGTATCTTCAAGGTCAAAGACAGAAAAAATGACACATATATTCGATGCTAAAAATTCCCTTGGTAAAGTTTGTTTCTGTTTGGAAATTTGTGGTTTTATTGTTTAAATCAAACTGAGCATTTTGTACATGTGACAGATTGATGTCTTTTTTTTTCTTTTTTATACAAGAATGTACATTTTTTTAAAAATAGAGGACAATTATGTTGCCCATGTATAATTAGTATGAGCTTGCACTCTATTTTCTGAAATATAATCATCATGACAACATTTTTACTTTTCTCTTGAGAATTTTTGGCTCTGTTTGGGAGAGAGTGAGGTGTATCAAACTTACTATATATTTTGTAGAGGGATCTCTTTGTTTTGTATCAAATACTTTGACTTTTGGAGTAAACACCCTTAAGTTTTCTGCAGTGACAATTTGACTTTTATTTTTCTAGAATGTTATACTTAGAAGAAACGTATAAAAGTCAATGGAAGGAAGAGTTGAAGAATATTATGCTAAGTGATTGGAGTGCAGTCCCATACTAGAAAGTAAGTGTGGGGAGAATATGACTGGATATAGAGCCATGTTGAATGAGGTTCTGATGTCTACCTTGAAATGCAAATCTTTGGGTTTGTGTTAGGTCAAGACGGTTAGGTTATTTGGTGAGAAATCTCCCTATGAAAGTTTATTTTCTTTATTTACCAGTAAAAATCTTTCAATAAATGTTAATAACCCACAGTTCTATTCTAGTTAAATGGAAGGTCTCTATGTAGTATTATTTCATTTGAAGTTCTCATAAATGTCTGCAAGGATCAACAATTTATTCAGAAGACTTTGGCTACAGGATCTACTTGTATATTTTCTTCTACCATAAATAAAAAGACACAGTTCAAGGCTAAAATAAAATTTATTTTATTTAAAAAAAAACCCTCTGTGTAAGTTATTTGCCTTTTATCTCTACCTCTGGTCATTAAATATTACTTATTCTTTTAGCTCTAACCATTTATATCACAGTATATTTTCTTTAACTTAAACTATTTAGGGGTTTGTCCTGACACACACACTCTCTCTCTCTCTCTCTCTCTCTCTCTCTATATATATATATATGATATATTTATATCATATATGCTATATTTTACATATACATATATGTATGTGTGTATATATTTAAATATATGTGTATATATATGGTTACCACCTGGAACAAGGTCAGCAGTCTCTTTCTAAGGGATTTAACGTACCCATTAATTCCCTTGATGAATATACTAAGCTAAGAGTTAAACTTTCATCTTAAGGCACTTCACTATGTCAATATAACAAATGTCAATATATTATTCAGATGCTGGAGACATATCCACATTTTCCAAGTTTATAAGATTACTCTATAAAACCAGAATGAGCCATTAATAATAAGAAATATCACTAGTCACAGATGGAAGTATCCAAGTTAGTATGTGTCTTTTACATTTAGTTGATAAAGTCCTATTGCTTATAGTCCCTAAAGATAGCTTCTCTCCATATTGCCATACCCTTCAAACTTGAGTCCCTAAGTCTTTTTCTGCAGAGAATATTTTTTAGAGGAGATATCTAAATTAAATTTCGATCATATAACTCTCCTACTTAAACACCTTTAATACACTGACATTATAGCCAGGATAACATCTATGTTCCTTAGTGTTTCATAAACCAAAATGTTTTGGTTTCCCCCTGCCCCCCTAACCTTATCTTTCACAAGCCCTTACCATGTAGGCACTCGTTACTTTTAGTTTCTTGAAAATGTTGTGCTCTTTCTCAATTCAGGATTTTTGGCCTTTGATTCCATGTTTCTAGACAAGCGTCTCCACACATTCCTCCCCCTTCGCCTCACTAGCTAGTTTTTCGACTCAGGTTAATGGTTTAAAGAAGTATTTGCTAATTTTTAAGTATATAAATATATTACATGTTCTTGATATGTATTTACCATAAGATCCTGAAATCTCTTGTCAGGGTACTCATCTCACTTTTTTACACGTGCTTGCTCATCTGTGTTCCTCACTAGAAGGTAAGCCCAGTGAGGGTGGAGATAATATGTCTTGCTTAAAAAAAAAAAATCAACTATCATAATTTCCAACATTATAAAAGACTCTTAAAATATTGCTGAGTAAATAAAAGAAACACTTTCAATGTTAGTTTCTGAGCTTACAATGATAATTTTAATACACCATGGAAGGGAATCTGAAGTTTAGCATGAGAAGCACATATTTTTTCAATAATAGTTGGACTTCCATGGTGATCCAGACCAGAATCAGGATCTAGAGGGCCGTAAACATAACAGGAGATGAACGTGCCTTTGAAGACATCCTGGAAAGCTGACTTGATACATCTACCTGACTATGGGCTCCCCACTGCAGTAGGTACTGAGCATGTCAGAGTACTGGCTAAAGTGTTCTCTTTCTTCGATTACATGCAGAAAGCCCAAGAGAAAGTTTACTTCTGTAATTCTCTCTCTCATATATGTTTTCTGTCCTAATGATCAATACATTCACCTTCTGACTGACATATTCTTTCTTTAAATATATTGAAATTATGGTTCTAGTCTCAGAAACAGCCTGCTTTATACAGCCAGAGAGCTAGAAAGGATTCCGTTTTCTGTACTTGAATTGACAAATGCATATACAAAATAAATAATTGCTGAATAAATTAATTAAAAGAAACAGCTATTGTTGATATAATGGATTGGTTACCATAGACCAGAAGATGTGAAATGACCTGTCATTCAAGATCACATGGGGAGTTTTATAAAAATGTAGAAGCTGGGTCTCCATTCTTGGAGATTTTTATTCAGTAAATAAGAAGCGATGAAGTAATTTATGAAAACCAACACACTTTAAGAATCTCTTTTTTATTTGATTAATGTAATATTCAGATAGTAGACATTGGCCATTTTCACTTTTATAATCTCATAGTAAGATTGTGTTGATTAGATGTGTTAGGAAACAGTTATCTTCTTAGATGAAGTACACTAGATTTTAATATTTTCAGTACAGTGAATGTGTGCATATTTATTTGTAAAAATGCATGTAAATATAAGTGAAAATGCATGTAAATAGATATGATTATTCCTCTAATGTAGAAGAAGCAGTTTATTGTATCCCTGAAGGCATCACTCTAATCCTATCTTTATTAGCAACACATTTCAAAGACTACTATATTTAATTTAAAATTCTGTAATATACATCAACATATTGCATTGATTTGAGGACTCTAAAAACTAGATTGTGCAAAATTTTCAACTTGACTGAGGATAGCTTTAATTAAACTTTATAGCTTTAAGCCACAATTTCCATAACTCAGATTTTCTTTATATTGAGTACATAGATATTTATATAAATCTTAAGCTAGTAAAATTATGACAAAAAATGAAATGTTACATAGTAAAAATACAAATAACGACTCAGTGACTGAATAGTTTTCTACCAGGTACAAGTTGTGTATATCAATGTTCAGATTCTTTTTTTAAACATAGTTTGTTCAATACAGACTCTTTACATTTCCTTTATGTATTAGGTACTGTGTAAGGAATTAGAGATTATAGAGTAAATAAGGCAGGCCTGGTATCCGTCCTCATGGAACTTAGAGCCTGGTGTGTAACTAAGTTATTAAGCAAATGTTATTTATAATTATTTTACATGCTATACAGGAAAAGTTCAGAGTAATTATTCTGGAAATTTCCTATAAATGAATCATACAGTGTATGTGTGTGTATGTGTTTTATAGGCTTCCTTCACCTAACATAATATTTTCAAGGTTATTGCATGTTTTAGAATGTATCAGTACTTCTTTTCATTTTCTTTCCAAGTAATATTGTATATGGATACATCAAATTTTGTTAATAGATTTCTTCCTATGCCCTTTGGTTAAACCATGTCTAGTATATAATCTAAGACATCTAGACCCACAGTGCCTTGAGTTTCAGGGGAAAGAAGTACAGATCCTCTAAGTGGGTTCACTGGGCATAATGAGTCACTTGTACTTCCACTCTGTAGTTCATCAACTCATTTATTCTACTATTCGAGATATAATACCATATAATTATCATTGACTTAGGGTGTGCAATACACCTAGGAGAATGGTTCCCCATCCTCTCAGAGTCTTCCCTCCAGGGTTGAAGCTCAAAAGGCTATTTATCACTCTGTCAACTGGTAGCTTCTGAGCGATACGGTATCTGAAAGGACTAATGGAGCCCGTGGTCGTGTACCCACTCCTGCGCATTCACTGTAGAGCAGCTTACTCCCTAATATAACAGAATACAGGATCTATGTTGGTGAAGAAAATGCTGAGAAAGCCTTTTGAAAGTAGTGCTAGCAGGGGAAGAATAAACAAATTTATACTCAGAATGGTCGATTTCTGTCAAGATGGTTTTCTGTCCCTTGCAGAATAGATAGCTTTAATGTAATCAACCTATCACTAAGTGACTAGCTGGTTTTCTTAGGGACGCTACCATTGGTGGTTTATATTGTTGAGAATTTTAGGCATTTGGTAGCAGTAGCAACTAAATTGGCCTTCGTGAGTAAGAACTTATGCTGCGAATCTATTCATAGGCCCCGTTTCTGCCACCATGGATAATTGTACTAGTATTGAGGAGAATCATGATGGTGTTTGGCTGGTGTCAACTGTCCATTATTATGTCTAATTGGTTGTTTGATAAACCTTCAATGGTGGATGCTTTCTGGAGGTTGTTGCTATATGATACAAAGATCTTCACACTTTATACTCCATATAAAGGATCTGTTTATATTTCTCTTTCCCAGAATTCCTTGTTCTCAAGTATCCAATTATTATTTTTTTGTTCCAGACCCCTGACCAATCAAACAAGCTATTTGCCCCTGCCCATCAATCACTGTATATTCTTGCCTAATGCCACTTTTCTTTCCACACAAAGCGGATGACCAGGTACATCTCCCAAAGCTCCAGGGAAGCTTAGGGTAGCTTTTTACTCACTGCTGCTTTTCCGATCCTAGAGTGTTGAAGAAATTTTCTCTTGCACCCACATCTGAGCTGACAGTTCTGTGAACAAAGTTACCCTTTTCCACCCTTTATCAGTTGGTCATTATCAATAGCTCCCTTCTTGACCTGTATGCATAAGCACGAGTGGAAGATAAATGCGAGAAAGATGATGTTGTAGCCTCAGGACCATCTGCTCATATATCCTGCTTGTGCCTTCTGACTTTGTTCTTATCTGATCCCAAATGTACCATTTTATCTTATGATAAATTGCTGTTGGGCTGGCACATTTTATCCCTTTGAGTCTCTAACAGATTGTAAAAAAATAGTTCTAGCTGCATGGTCACTATATGTTCCATAATCAGGCATTTCTTTTCTTCCAAGGCTCACTAGAAATTTAAGACGTACTATTTGAATGGTTTATTCTCTTCTGGAAAAGTGATGGTTATGCAGGTAACTTAATGGGAAGTACTCTCTGGAATAATACCTGTAAAAGAATGCACAAGGCAATGTTGGGCCGAGAAAGAAGTTAAACTGTGATGAAGTTCAAGATTGACCTCAGTTAAATTCTCATGGAACTCTGAGGCTGAGATGGCTTTCTGACAATACTCCAAATTAAGCAAGAGCTTTGGTCTTTGTAGCCATGCAATGACCCATTATAAGATGCTGATTTCTCCTAAAGAGGGGCTTCACTCTTAAACAAATGAGTCCTGGGGACTAACTCAGCTGTGAAAGCTGCCAGAATGAGTTCCTGGATCCTGAGGGAGAGATCCGCGTGGTCTGCCCAAATCTTGCCATATGCTCTTCCTAAATCATCGCTTTTTAGAACATTGATGGGCTCAAGATGAATAAATTTCAGTCTTTATTTCCTTTTGAAAGTTCTGTGCATGCTCTACCTAAACCTATGTTAAGTTTTCAGTAGTTCTGTCTTTTAAATACCCAAACTTCTGACTAATACTTATTAAGAAACTTCTGAAAGGAACCAGCGAAGGAACAGAAGGTGAGGAAGGGAAAGAATCTCAGCAAGACCATTGGTTCAGGCAAAGTTCCACAGAGGGTAGTTTCCACTCATTCTGGAAGATGACTGTGGTGTAAATTCCACCTCAGGTGATGAATTGCACTTTTAAAGTTCCACACCATGCAGTTCCAGTCTTCCAGCACTTTGCCATGACCGCAAACAGGACCAGCAGACTTTGTAGAGTACACTAATGAAATTCAAAGATGTGAGACAGGAGAAACAATGGTGCAGCAAAAAAAGAGAGGGCACGTTTAAAGAGTCACGGGATAGAAAGAGGTCTGAACTGAACACCAACAGTCTCAGCTACAGGAGCGTGGTGTGGGACTATCCACTTAAAAATAATAATTAGTGGCCTTAACTACCTCTTTTTCTTTTCTGTTTTTGTTTGTTTGCTCTCCAGCATTTGGAAGTATTAGAATGTTCAGTTATCCCCACATTTTTCTGTAGAAGAGGGTGGGGCCTCCTCTTGCTTAGAAGGGTTTACTTTTTACTTTTATTCCGAGCTGATACAGAAAATTAAAACCAGTTTACATCAATTTTACTTATTAATTTTGGAATTTGGAAAGCACTCATGAAATATTTTAGGTGTCAAAATGTCAAGTAAAGGCCTGAACTATTTGGAAAAATTTTAGTTTTTATGTGAAATAAATAAGATGATAAGAGCTTACAAAAGATAACATCTTTGAGAACAGTCACTTCTAATTAAGGGAGAATTTTGCATTCAAAAGCTGATTTTTTCCCTATCTCTTGCTAATACCCCATCTGTTAGGATGTCTCTTGTTACAGGACATGGAATAGAATGGAATTTTTTAAAAGGCAGTGAAATGCCTAAATGAGAAAAAGAATTGTCCGTATGTGCATCCATGTGATTTATATATATTTTAGCCAAAAGGGAGTTCTTTGAACCAGGTGAGAGATTTCATAGTCTTCCCTTAGTAGCAAACATGAGGGCACGGCTATTTTATTAATTGCAAGCCAAATTACATCTATCTTCTCTTTTTTATCTAATTCCAAAAGACCATTGAACCTCAAAGGTAGGTAGGATTCTGATACTTTTATCAGGATAATGAAAACATAGCTTCCTTGTAAAGCTTTTTGGCCAAGCTGAAACTGTATTTCCTGGTCATTTCACTGAATCATTTATCACTTTTGCCTATATCATGTAATTATCATTTAAAAATTAATTGATAATCCAATCTTTTAAACAAGACATTCATGCATTGAATGTAAATGCATTCATTTAGTTCATGAGTATGCTGTGTTTGTTTCTGAAATTTTTTGAAAGAACTATTTAACATACAGCTTTTCCAATTAAAGTCTTCAATAGCTTTTCATTGCTTCCAGGAAAAATGATGACCTTCCTCTACGGCATGAACAGGTTTTTTTGCCACCAAGGTTTTACCTGTTTCTTCTCCTCCTTTTTGCACTTTTTTCTATGTGGTCCAAACTTCAGCTACACCAAGCAGATTCTCTGAATTTTCTAGGTGGGTCATACTTTTTCCCTATATCTACACACATCTATACAAATATACACATATACACAAGTACATATTATATATGATATATTTATTATGTAATGACATTATTATATAATATACTTCAACATATAATATACTTTTAAATATAATACATTTTTTAATTTTTTGCTTTTCACAATTAGTCACTGTACTTTTTTATATGTTTCAGAACTTATTCTAAAAAATTTTAAAGCCTTCTCTAACTCGTTTCCTTCCAGAATCTCTTGGAGTCTTTCAAACGTAATGTCAATATTTTGCCTATCTCCCTGCACCATATATGTTGGTTTACTTATCTCTCCTGTCATAATTCATCAAATGCATTTTACTGAGCATTTATAATATCCAAGTCCAAGTGCTTGAGTTATAAAAAATGCATCAAGTAATTACTATTCTCTAATAATTCCAAAAGAAATACTATTATATTATAACATAAATATTATAAGAGAGATATGAAAAAGAACCATAAGAACATATATAATTAATTATTTTGGAGGAAGGGATGGTTTGGGGGGATGATAGGAGAAAATTACACTCGAGCTGGGCATTAAATAACAATGACAGTACCTTCTTTAGACAGAGTTCAGCGTGCAGGTAAAAAAGAGTATTTCATACCAGAAAAACAGTATAATCAAAGGAAAGTAAGTATAAAATTTCATACCGTTTCTAGAAAAAAATAATAATTTGAGTAGATAATTTAGCTAAAACTGTGCACAAAGAACAAGGTTTCTTTTTGTTTAAATTTTCCCTTTCCTTTTTGATTTTAATAAATTTATTGTTTTTAAAATAGTACATTGTTTTTCATAAAACTGACAGGTAATTGGGAAAGTACACAACAAATGAAATGTGTTAAAGCAGCCACTATGCCACAATTCAACAACAGTGTTGGTTACATTTGGTAAACATTTCAGTCTTCTAGGTCTGTATGTCTATCTGTGTGGTATATGGGGAAATAAAGAGGGAGAGAGAGGGAGAGAGGGGGAAGAGAAAAAGGAAAATAGATTTTTATAAGAATGGGGTCATAATATTTAAGGTAGTTTAATAGAAAAGCATTAACTTTATAAAAAAATTTGAAGTATAACTGCTTAGATAATTACTTCTTTAACATGCATCCATTTCTACAATGTCTCTTTAAGGTTAAGTAAAATACAATCAATCTTGTGAAAGGGACAGAGGTTTGTTTATTAATGACAGTATAGATCCAGTCCCTACTATAAACTATTAGGCAATTAGCAATTTACGTTTTCTATCTCTTTCATATCACTCACCAGTCAATCTTTTGCTTCTATTATGTATATTTTGTCAGAGTTATTTTGCTAAGATTCTACCCTAGCAAAAATTATAAAAAGTAATTTTCTCTCATGAAAGTGGTTTTGTTTTTTCACATAATTTTATAATCACTGTTTATTATCTTTGGGCATTTTGGCCTTTATTTCTTCAGAAGAATCTGCTGCCAACCTGATACATGCCCCTCCTCATAACTAGCTTCTGTTTTAGACCTGAACAATTAAAGAACTTCTTTATTTTATAATTATATAGCATTTATAATTTTGATTTTGATCATTTCGTATCATTGCTGGGATCTGAGTTCAGTAGGGATCAGAAGTATACCATGCTATTAACAAGAAATGATTCTCTTTTCTTGACTGTACTTTTCAAATCTTATTATACAAAGTAGAAGACATTTCCTTATTTGGTGCTGCTGGTGACATTTTTGGCAAAGAACTTTATGTTTTCTTACTTATTGGGTGTTAGATAAGAGTTTGTGGCCTTAGTTCACATGCCATCAATACCCAAAAGACCACCAATTTGAAAAACAAATGACTGTTTTGCTTTTTTTTCCTGCCATGTTTCTAGCATCTATAACAGTAGTTGGTATGGAGCAATAATTTAATAAATATTTGTTGAATAAATAAAAATTTAAGAGACAAGTGGAATTTATTTACTTTCTCTGCCTATGTGAGCTGTACGATTGTATTTTTTCCTATGGCTGCTGAAACGAAGTACCACAAACTGCTGGGAGGCTGAACCCAAAAGAAATGGATTTAATGTCTCACAATTTTGGAGTCTAGACTTCCAGAAAGTAGGTCCAGCCTCCCTCGGAAACCCATAAGGAGAATCTTGCCTTGCTTCTGCCAGCCAGCTGGAGATGGCCATCCATCCTTGGCACCTCTTCCAATGAAGCTGAGTCACTTCAGTCTCTGCCTCTGTCATCACACGGTGTTCTCTCTCTGTGTCTGTTTCTTCTCTCTCATAAAGATACTGGTTATATCTCATTAAGGGCCTACCCTGCACCAGTATGACCTCATCTTACTTCAACTAATTACATCTGCAGTTCCTAAAAAAATGTCATATTCTGAGATACTTGGGATAGGATTCATCATATATTTTCAGGGGACACAATTTAACTCATAACAATAATGCAATACAGATTAAATATACACAGAAACTCAAGAACAAGATAGTCTAAAATGACATTTTGAGTGCAACAAGCAAATTTCATTGAACTGATTGATGTCAGGAGATGGCAACAGCCATGACTTTAAAATCAAGTGAACAGTTAAGAAGCCTGGGAAAAAGTGAAGAGATTATTTCTAGATAACTTGACATCATAATCACAGTTTTTCCCAAGAAGCAGTTATATATTAAGTTCTCATTTTAACTTACAATAAATATTAGGACACTGTCTGTTATTCTTATTTTTTTCAGCACAATGCATATAGTATATTCATGTAGTTTTCTGCAACTTAGTGGAATGGATGGCACCTGTGACATTCCGACAATAAGAGCCAGGTCCTCATTAGGGCATGCTGTTTGCTGTTGACAGCGACTCAGTTGATGACCATGTAAATGATTCACTGGCATCCTGTTGTAATTTCTGATCAACATGCGGTCCCCGACTACTTTAATACATAGTGCCGGAATGCATTAACCTCCAAAACAATGTCTTTCTTTATTAGCTCTCAGACAGGGACCATTTAATTTACACAACTAAAATCACATGTTGGAAGTCTTTAATAATTACTCTTTTTAATCACTGCTGTAACCTTTATCAACCTTTCAGCATTGACTTTTTGGGGGAAGGATGTATTTTATTTTAAAATAAGAAATTTTTTGAAAATTTTAATGTATTTTATATTATACAAGATACTTTGTTTTAATCTTTTTCTTTTCTAAGTTACATTATCTGTTCAAATAAAACTTCTCACCAAGCAGCATTTGTGAATATATTTTTAAGTTGTTTATTTTGGTAAAAAGTACATGGCAAAATTTATCATCTTAATCATTTCTAAGTGTATCATTTACTTGAATACATTATTGGATATGTCGTTAAATATTATTGAAACCTGAATATATTATTTTTATGAAGTCTTTATTTTCTGATACTAATATATTATTTTTGTGTGTAAATTATTATTTGATAACTTCTTTAGAATCTTTGCCAGATGATAACGCATATATTAATTTTTTAAATTATAACCCATAAGGCCACCCTTAAGTAAACAGTCTGCATTATATACTTCAACTTTTTAATGGTAAATAAGATCACAGAATCTGTTAGGAAACAAGAAAACAAACCTATAGGGTCTCACCCAGTCCTAGTCTTATCTGGTGAATAAATTGTGTCATAATGACTTGTCTACACAAAAGATCTACTTAGCACTGAAACAAGAGACTCTCAACAATGTTAGGTAAATCTACAGGGATGGGCAAAAGTGGGTTTACAGGTGTGAGTAAGCAAAACACAGAGTTTATTCTTGTATTATTATTTATTAATTATTGTATTATTTTCCATACAAACAACTGTAAACCTACTTTTGCCTACCCCCGATTGGTAGAATCTTCAGGGAAGTGTGCCCTTTTTTAATGTCCTCTATGCCAGGGACTTTAATAAAAGGCAACTCATTTTTATATTAGGCTGAAATCTTCCTCCTTTATTTGTGCTCTGGGATTTCACTTTAAACATTAATCCAATGTGACAGTACTCACTGAATTTGAAGACTGATGTCATGGGTTCTCTTCATGTATCCAGGTTAAATTCCCCCTTGTTTCCTTGGTTGTCTTTCCAGAAGCAAACAAGCCATCAAACTTTTTTCTTGTTCTCCTGTGGACACAATTAAAATCATCATTTTCCCATTTAAAGTGTGCCGACAAAAATGAAAATATTGTTGCTACCAAGGAGTAGGACTACCATCTTCATTTTTCAGGACATTTTATGTACATTCTTGCCAATTAAATTCAAATCATCTCATTGAGAACCAAATGAACATCATCTTCTCTAAGTGACAGGTAAGACTTTATAAGATGAAGTTAAGAAAAGTATGGTAACTTGTTTCATCTTAGTCCAAATCATAAGTAGAAGTTACTTTCAAAACTTGCTTCTGTTCCACATTTCTTGAATTTAATTTAAAATCCTCCCTATTAATGTAAAATCATTCTTAATTTTGCATTTGGAAGAACTAGTAAGGATTTGTTTCAATAATATGCCCTGTTTATGCTTTGTAAATCTAGGAAACTAGATGACTTTCCATTTGTAGTTTCTGAAGTGTGAACACAAAATTGTATCTGGCAATTGTTTGTAGCTTAATAAAAATCCCTCTAAGGAGCTAAATGGTAATGGGCTAAATATAATAAATATTATATTTTAAAAAATGAGAAAAGAAAAAATTAGAAAATATATACTGTATTAACCACATATTCCCTAGGATTATGCTTTAGTATGTCTGATACAGTCAATATGCATTATTTTAGATCTTGACTCCTTGACTTCACAGAAGTTTGAAACTGTAATCTGGAAAGTATATATATATATATATATATATATATATAAAATACATATATTTCTGTATATATATAGTCAATTATAATGTTGGCCATTTTCCTAACAACATAAACCCTGACAATATAGCATCTTTGCCTATTGATTTAATTAAGCAAGTAGCTATATTAAGACAAGTGTGTGAGTTTATCATACTATAACCTCACAAGTAAGTATGAATGTTATTTGAGATAGCTCTTATATGAGAGCCCTATTTAGTCTGAACTATTTATCAAATAATAAATAAAAAATAAAGCTAGGGTACAATTATCAAACTGATGATCCTCAGGCTGAATCCTGTCTGCAGATGCATTTTTTTTTTTTTGCCTTCACAGTTTATGTAGAAAGTGATTAAAAAAAAAAATTCATAGTTAAAGTTTAACCATCAATCATCAGCAGCATGGAGGCAACAGTTTTTGTTTCTGTGGTTCCCACATGCAAAGAATTGGTTATAACTGAGAGCAGTTGTTCCCCTTGCAAAAGACATGCTTCCTAGACCACTTTACCTAGTCCAGTTTATCCACTTATATTACTTTCTAGTCCATGGACATGTCTCAGTCTTGAACCTCACGGACAATAGTAAATCCTGCCTCTGTACTCCTGTTTGAGAACTGCGTATCAGTGTCATGCTCACTTAGTTATTTGCATGATCACCAAATCACCAGGGTCAGAGCTTTCCTTATCTCAGGTTTTTCTTTCTTATTTTAGATCAGGTCCCTTTTTCCCACTCACTTCCTTGAGCAAATGAAATCATGTCTAAATTGTACCAAACTTTTTATATAGCTCCTAACTTTGAGAATGAAGACAGGAAGAAGCATACCCCATCACCACAAGGATACGGTGTGGAGAGGAAATAATGGAGGTGAAAGAAAAGAATTGCGAAGAATAAAATGAGGCAAATGGAAACCCTAAACTTCTTGCCCCACCAAAATATAAAGAATACTCTTCAAATTCCTAGTAGGTAACAACAGCAACAATTGGAACTAGAAACTGGTCTTAAGAAGGCTACCACAAATTAAACATGGTGAGAAATGTATCACAAAAGCTGTATCTATACATCTCTGAGAGATGTGCAAAGGAAACAAAAAGTATGTACAAAAATACACTTCAATTTAATCAACTTCCCCCTACTTCTTCCTTAGAATAATATAGAAATCCTCTATTATCTGGATCCATGACAGTGTTGAAAGGACAGTGTTGAAATCAGGTCCTTCATGTATAAGAGATTCAGTTATGAAGAAAACTCTGACATCTGAGAGCTTGTGTTTAAACATGTACATCACTTAAAAGAAGTGAGAACAAAATGTCTAGCTATGTGTTCCACTTGAAGGTAAGAGTGATACATTAAAGAGAGATATTACACTAACTTCAGGTTTATTTATTTATTATTATTAAAATAATCCTTTTTTTCCTAGAAAAGCTAGTTTTCTATTCATAAGACCTACTTTACAGTTCTACACAAGCAGAAATCTGAGCTTTGGTGTCTAGCCTCTGTGGAAATATTGTCATAAAAAATATTCTCAGTCAGGAACTGGGGGGTCAGGTATAGTAATAACATTCAAATAAATTTTATAACTGAGCAAAATGGTTATTGCAAATTTTAAAAATTCTATCAATTTCAGCTGTCTTATGTATCAAATTTAAGTCAGTTATTTTAAGAATAACTATTTAACCAATATTGATTTCATTATCCTGAATAAACTTTCAATAAAAACAATCATGTTAAAAAATGCAGTTCTTCAGTTGTTCAGAAAGGGCAAATTTAGCATGTCCTAATTTTTTAACAATGGAAAACATAATTTTAACTTTGAAAATATTAAAATCAGGATATTTACAGGCTTCAGTTAGCTGTAAAAAAGGTTATTATTTAACCATCTTGCTTACGTATATATTGTATGTGTTTTCCATTTGGCCTAACAGTGTCGTGTTGTAGGTATGTCCTCGCACTGCAAGGAAGAAGCTTCCTCGTCTCCACTTACAGGAATCACAGGGGAGCCCCACAACCCCAGCATATTCTCAGAAAGGCTGCGGTCCCTCCCTAGCCCAGATCTTACAGTATCATTACCGTGATCGGACTCCAGGTCACGGGAACTAATCATATCGTGTCATGTAACTCCGTCAGCGTCAATCACTGTGTGGAGCCCCAGATTTCCAGGTCAGTATCACGCTAACTCTGATCTAATGTTTTTCAAATTGCATTAGGCATAAGACTCAACTACAGGCTTGTTAAAACACATATTCCTGAGCTCAAACCCCAGAAATTCTTACTTAGTAGATGATGCTGAGGCTGCTTCATCTAATCAGGTAGCTTCATCTGCTCAGGTACCCACATACCTGAGACTGCGGTGTCCCCTTAAAGCTTTGCTTGTCTCCGCAAGTCCCTAGTTCCCACTTCTCAACTTCCCAGTGCCTCCACTGTGTTTTCTGGCCCTCGTGGTCCCTTGACAAAATCTCTTATCCTCAGCTTCTTTGAATGTTTCTTCCACCAATTTACTTCGACAATGAATACTTATTTTTTGTCAATAGTTGCAGGTAAGTGCTGTGCTTTTTCAACATGTAGTCTCAAGAATTTTTCTAATTGTATTATTTCAGTAAACGTTTCCTTAATTAAATATTTCTGTATTTGTATAACTTGTGATCACCTATGGATCACTTTTTTAATATGCTTGTATTTTTCTTTCTAATTAAAAAAAAAGATTTTATTTATTTATTTCTAGAGAGAGTGGAAGGGAGGGAGAAAGAGAGGGAGAGAAACGTCAATGTGTGGTTGGCGCCCCCCAACCGGGGACCTGGCCCACAATGCAGGCAGGTGTGCTGACTGGGAATTGAACTGGTGACCCTTTGGTTCACAGACCGGCACTCAATCCACCTTTCCGATTTGTTTTAAAAACAGCTTCATTGAGAAATAATTATATTACCACACATTTTGCCCATTTTAAGTGTGTAATCCAATGGTTTTTACTGTATTTAAAGATACTTAAAACCATCACCACAATCAATATTAGAAGATTTTAATCTCCTCAAAAAGAACCCCCATGTTCTTCTGCTGTTACTCCCCTTGGTGGGGCTTAGAATAGCTTTCCTGTCTTCATAGAGCTCCCTCTTCTCTTGATTTCAGAAAGTGTTCAGATATACAGTAGCTTGCTCTTTGAGCTTCCTGCTCTGTTCCTGTTCCTCAGCTTTCACTGAACTTTCTCTTCCCATTGTATGTTACTCCCTTCTTGGTCAATTTGATTCCATTCCCAACAATTTCCTCGTGGTCTGGGGCTCTGTCTGGAGAGAATTCCTAGGTAGGTTAGTTACAAGTGCTTAAAATGGCTGCTGTATCTCTCCAGATCCTTCAGGATTTTTGTACTCAACAGTTATAAGGTTTTAAGTTGGGCAAATGCTACAATTAATCAATTAATATAGCTGCTGTTCTTGATTTTGTGTGAGGTGATTTCCATTGAATAAGTGTGGCTTCAGGGGAGTTCTCCTGTTTTAGATTCTGTTAGAGACTCCTTTGCTTTCCTCTGCTTCCTCCTAGACAGATAATGAATGTATACATGATTTTGGTGGTGTTTACACTCACCTCTTTATATTTTGATATTAGTGGATATAATTTATGCTCAACTTTTTTTTGCAGAGGTTGCCCACAAGTTTTGGTTTGCTGTGTAGTTTCTTTTCTGTTTTTTATTTGTTTGTTATGCTTTGTTTTGTTATTGTTTCGTGTGAATTCTAAACCATTGAAAAACTCAATTGTCACTGCCATTTTCCCTTAATCCAGTTGTTATTTTTTGATGAGAGGCAAAAACTGGCACTTAAGGTAGATGAATTGAGTGAATTATAGATATCATTGTAGGTAGTGATAGCCAGAAAGTTAATAATTTCTCAATACAGAAAAATATACAATCAGATTTAAAAGAATTTTATTTAATTTTGGGTTTTGTAATTCATTTGTTTTTTATACTTGTAATTAAATTATTAACTCATCAGAATCTATCATATTACCAATTTGTTTACTGTTCTTTATGACTAATCTTAATATACAAAACTAAATAAAACCAACTGTATAATCTTTTATTTATTAATTTAATTGGCTTTGTTTTCTTTTGTTCTGCTTTCAATTTGGAG